>RCUC01153941.1:0-25286 GCA_003697995.1 Taxidea taxus jeffersonii | reverse complement strand
GCTATTGGAGAAGGCTTTAAAAACTTGACTCCTGGGGTAACTGGCTGGCGTAGCAGGTTAAGCATTGGACTCTTGGTTTCGGCTCAGGTCATGATCTCAGTGGGGAGTCTGCTTAAGATTTTCTGGCTCTCTCCGCTGCCCTTTCCTCTTCCTGTGCTTGCTTTCACCCTCTCTCTAAGATAAATTTAAAACAAAACAAAACAAAACAAACAACCCAAGACTTGGCTTCCATTATCTCACTCTTCTTTCTAAAAGACCTGTGGCCTAATCAGTCTCAAAATGCATTTCCCCACCTGCCTTCTAATTGTTGTGGGTGTGAACCATCTCCCTTTACCAGGGTCTGCATATAAACATGCTCTTAGGAAATACTGATTTCTTTTCAACCTCCAGTGTTTTGTATGCCCAATTCCTAAGCCTCTTTGTCAAGTAATGCACACTTTATTTAAAAACATACAAAAAACCCATGAAGCCTATGGACTTGGCTGTTTAAAGGAGTCTAGTGATTTCATCTCTGTTTTATGTTCCCAAATTGGGTATTCTCAGAAGAACACACTCTCACATTTGCTTTATACCAACTTTTTTGTTTGTTTGTTTTTTGTTTTTAAGTCAAGGGTTTCTTTGGCTACCAGTGTAGAGAAGGAAAGCTCTAGGATTAGTTCCATAATAGAAACAAACAGCACAAGTCTGGCCAGGGCCCTCCAGCATCAGGACCAGACCTTGCTCTTATTGGTACACTGTCCTCTGCCAGAGGGTCCTAGAGCAGGACAGGGTCCCACCACAGAGAACTTTCCTTCTGGGATCCAGCCTTGCCACATGCTTCTCATGTGCTCCAGATGCCACATCCAACTTACTCCATGCTGTTGTTACTCCTTCTTGATGACTACTGATATATTTTATTTATTTGTTTATTTATTTATTTATTTATCAGATAGAGAGAGAGCGCAGGAGCGAGCACAGGCAGAGTGGCAGGCAGAGGTAGAGGGAGAAGCAGGCTCCCTGCTGAGTAAGGAGGCCAATGTGGGACTCTCGATCCCAGGATGCTGGGATCATGACCTGAGCCGAAGGCAGCTGCTTAACCAACTGAGCCACCCAGGAGTCCCTTGATGACTATTGATACTAAAACTGCCTGTGGGCTGCATTGTTCACCAGGCGCGCACCTCCCTGCAGCTGCTAGACTTTGGCTGTTTGCAGCTGCCTTTCTTTGTTTGGGCAGCGACCGCTTCTGGCTGTGTTGGCGGTGGAATGGCATTGAAGACAGCCAGCCTCAAGGTTGAATCCTGGTTCTTTCATTTACTGGTTATTTGGCCTTGGGAAGGTTATTTATCTCTTTGGACTGAGTATTCCTCATTTGTACTGTGGGGACAGTTATATCTACTTTGCAGTATAAATGTAGATCAAGTATAATAATACATATGTTTCCTTATCTGGCACAAAGTAGGCATTCAGTAAATTTTTGTTATCTACTCTTTTTTTAAATTAATAGGTAACGTATTATTTGCTTCAGGGGTGCAGGTCTGTGAATCATCAGCCTTACATAATTCACAGCACTCACCATAGCACATACCCTCCCCAGTGTCCATCACCAGACTCCCCATCCCTCCCACCTCCCTCCCCTCCAGCAATCCTCAGTTTGTTCCCTGAAATTAAGAGTCTCTTATGGTTGGTCTCTTCTCTCCCTGGTCCCATATTGTTTCATTTTTCTCTCCCTTCCCCCATAACTCCCCCTTCAAATTCCCCCTGTCTCCCCCCCCCCCCCATACAAAACCATGCACAGGTTGCTTAGACATCAGGAGAGGGAAATTCCTCATGTCTTCAGGCTATTCTTAAGCCGGAAACAGGAGAGCCTGGGGGAACTAGTGAGTTCTCCTTTTTCTTTGGGAAGAGCAAACCTTTCTTCCCAGTATCACCTTGCCCTGGGTGTGGGGTTAATGAGAATGTAGGCACTACCTGTGATTTCCACACTTCAGTTTCTCACTCTAGTGCTAATGAACAGCTTTGACTCATGGACTGCAGCTGATCTACTCAGGTGGGCCCTCCCCCCACCATACTCACATTTCAGGATGAAAGCTATGAAAGATTTTATGTTGTTGTTGCTGCTTGAAGATGCTTATAGTAGCATTGCCAGTTTTCTCGTGAATATTATTCTATTCTATTTCTCATGAATATTATTCATTCAACACACAGTTACTGGGCATCTGTTGGCCATCAGGCACTGTGCCAGGTGCTGGTGAGTCAGTGGTCAGAGGGTTATCATTTTGGAGCCGACGCTCTAGTAGAAGAGATGGGCATTTGTCAAATGATCTCACAAATAAGAGTTAAATTGCCATCCAAATAATTGATGGGAGTTATGAAAAGTGTAAAAAGGGTTTTGACCTGCTCTGAGGGGGTGGTGAGGAAGTTTCCCTGAGAAAGCAGGGTTAGGGGTCTCAAAGATGCGAGAAGTTCATGAGGTGAAAGCCGGTAGATAGAGAATGCTTCAGGTGAAGGAGAAAGAAATCATATGCAGGGGCCTAGTGCCATGTTGGGAAGAAACACAGCCTCAACAAGGTACAGGGTGTGCAGAAGCTGGGAACAGTGTGGGGCAAGATGCTGCTGGAGTGAGGGAGGATGAGACCATACCTGGGCCTATCACAATACCAGGCTTTATCCTGAGAGCTGTGGGAAGCCATTGCAGAAGAGTTTTAATCAGAGAACGACAGGATCTGGAGGCTAGCCATGGCTTCAGACTAGAGGAGAGCACTCGTTGAGTATAGGAAGGCACTGGAGTCCATTGTTCTGGCTCAGATCGGAGTTGATGGTAGTGGGTAGGGATAGAGAGAGAGAAGAGACTATATAAGACCTGTTTAAGAGGTAAAATTTTTAGGTCTTGTTAATGGATTGGATATTGAGAATGAAGGAGAGACCTACGTCCATGAGAGGGGTGGTGCCGTTCCATAGAGCTGTGTGGGGGGAGCTGCATTTGCATGGACGGTCGTGTTTCTCCATACAAGTGTGTGATGGTGACATTTCATGCAACTGGATGATTGTTGGTACTGTTCATCGAGAAAAGAATTCTACAAGAGGAACAGTTTGGGGTGGATAAGGACATTGTCAGTGCAGTTATGGCAATATCAAATTTGAGCTGTCTTTGAGATGTTCAAATGAGGATGTCAAATAGGAGGTTATTGTATGTTTGGATATCATAGCAGACTCTGGACCTGTGATACTATTTTTGATTGAGGTTGGAATTACCTAGAGATAGAGTAGATCATTAAACTGAATCTCATAGGACTACAGCACTTAATGATTAGGTAGAGAAGAGAGAGGAGCTCAGAGGAGCAAAAAATGTGTAGCCAGAGAGGAAGGAGGAACAGTTTCCTCCTTGAGGATGAAATCTTAGAAGCCATGGAGGTAGTATGATTCAAGGAGAGAGCATTAATGCTGCCAATATCCAGTAAGTCAAGCCCTGAAAATGACAATTGATTCAGTGCAGTGGAATAAGTTAAGCACAGTTACTTGGCACCCAAAGGCACCCAGCAGCTCAGCCTTCATCCATTTGCCAACATGTTAATCCCCAAATCATATCATAACCCTGCTGAGCAACCCTAGGAAGACAGAGCTTCCCAAGTGGTAGAACAGAAATTAAATTTCAGTTATAGAAAACAGGGAGATGAGGGATGCCTGGGTGGCTCATTCAGTTAAGCATCTGCCTTTGGCTCAGGTCATGATCCCAGGGTCCTGGGATCGAGTCCTGCATTGGGCTCCTTGCTCAGCAGGGAGCCTGCCTCTCTCTCTCTCTCTCTCTCTCTGCCAGCTACTCTCCCTGCTTTCCCGTGCTTGCTCTGACAAATAAACAAACAAAATCTTAAAAACAAACAAACATACATCCAGGGAGATGAACTTCTAATTTTCTTGCACACCAGAATCTGTGGTAAGATTTGTACCTGATCTCTAAATGATGCATGCTTACTCATTCAGCAGACTTTATTGGCTACTTTGTATGGAAGCTAGGTCAGAGATGCTCCCTGCAGTGAAGATACTCCCTGAACAGTAGAGAGGAAGGACAGAGCTATAATACATCTGTAACTGTCATCTCTGCCTAATGTAAGCATCTCTAAAACGTGCACAAATTGTTGGAGTTTAGAAAGGGAAAGCTTAATGGATGATATGGAATGCACAATCAAAAATTGAGCATACTTCGGGGTAAGAAGCCTTCTGGAATTCTGAGATAATTAACACCTTAGGATTTACTTTAGAGTACCACTGATAGCTCATTAGTCTTTCCTAGGTGTCAGTGCTTCCTTTATACTTTTGCAAACACGTTTTTCAAGTCTTCTTCAAAGATTTGCTTACCAGGTGGAGATTTCAAAAAATAAATTTTTCTGAAAATGCTTTTAAAGGTACAGCTTTTATGATTCACATGTTCCAATAACAAACTAAATTTAACCAGAGTATCCAAAAAGTCAGCACTATTTCGGGTGCAAAATAAAGACCAAAAAAGGCATATTTTGTTCTCTCAACCTGGCCTGATGCTAGTTTCTAAAATATTAATTTTGGTAAGTATCCCTACTAAACAATGATTCCTCTCTATTTAGGAAGTGGTCAGATGGGAATTTCAATATTTGACTTAAGTATGAGGATTGTTACTTTTTCTTGGAAGCCTCTGTGCATCCCCATTGAGAATTAGCCATGCTTAACTTGATTTATTCCTTAAGTTTCCTGAATGACTTAGATACATTTTAGTCAAACAAATCTATAGCTCTGAGAAACTGATTTTATTACATAAAAGAGGTTTGATATGAGGTGGTAATTATAAAAATATTGAGATGAAGCCTGGATGTTGTGGCCAACTTTGTACAGTCCATGAAATTCCCTTTCACCAACAGCTCCCTAAAAAGCAAGCCTGGGAAAGTGCCTTCTCAGTCTGCCCCTGGGGCCCCTCTGTGGGGTCCCTGCCGCACAAGGATGGCCTCGGATGGTGCCACGTAGCTGCTCTTTTTCTCTTTCACCCTCTACTCCTCTGCCCTGTCTGCACTGTGAGAACACCCCAAGGAAGATTTGCAGTGCTTTGTTCTACTGAGGTCTCAGTTCTCCTGTGTTGTGTGTGGATGGGATATGGGTTGGGTAGGGGAAGTGGCTGTCATATACCATTCTGAGAATCTAATAAATGGTGTGGATCCTTCTTCTTGTGCAAAATGCATGTCATATGGATTCAGAAAAAAGAAAGGCATATATCGGCGGGGGCTGTTGCGTACTTGAAGTCTGTCATGGATCCCAGGTTAGACCCTTCTCCTCTGAGCCATCCTGGGCATTAGAATCTGAAGGAGCCTCCTCAGTCCCATGTTTTCTTCTAGTATTCTGGTTTACAGCAGTGGTGACTCTACCTACAGTCACTGCTGTTAAGTTCAGGCTGTATTACTGTTTGCGGACTGAGGTCAGCTGGCCCCACTAATCCCGGTCAGCCCCACCTGCACTATTCCCAGCACCCCTCACTGTCTTTCCAGCTCGTGACTCCCTGCAGCTGGTTGGCCCTGTACAGGCCTGATCCCCGGCACGCTTGTTTACCTCCTCCTTAGTTCAAGATCTGTGCACCATGTTTAGTTCAGTACTGGCTTCCTCCAAGAAATTACTCTCAATTAGCCCATGTTACAATGTTTTTTCCCTGTTTTAGAAGTCCTCATCGGACTCTGCCCCTCAGTTTTCTGCAGAGTTATGCTGTGTTGCCTTCTGTTGCTCTCTGGTTGTGTGTTTCCTTAATTGGAAAGTATTGCAATGGCAGAAGCTATGTTGAAGTGTGAGAGCAAGAAAGGACATTAGCAGCAGAATCCTTCATCTTTATTGCACCTCAGCACTCAGTAGCAGTGTTTGCTGCAGCTGTGATGTGTGTGGGCCTGTACACATTAGGAATATCCTCCATGGGTCATATTAGAATCTCAGGGATGGAGGGAGAGAGGAGAAGGCACAGAGAGATGGAAAATCCTTTACAGAATCCTTTACAGAATCAACAGGTGATTCTGATCCCAATCCACCATCATGAATCCTTTGGGTCCCTATTCTGCAGCGAATCACTCACTAGTGCAGAATGGCTTCTGACCTAACCAAGTAATAAGTAGGCAGCCTGTTTCACCTCTTTCTTGCCCACATGCCTTGGTAAAAATTAAATTAAGCACTCAGTGCAAGAGATTTAGAGGAGGTACAGTAGGCAAGAGGGAAACTAGAAATGAGATGGATTGTTCATGCCTCCCTTCTATGCGCGTGCGCACAGACACACACATACCCCTACCTACCTACATGCACATACATATACACACTCCTGCACAAACATGTATGTGTATACACATACACAACCTTACACATGCATGTGCACACATTTACCTACCCATACACACTCCACAAATACATTTGTACACACATGTGCATACACACGCACGCACACACACATATTGTCATTCCCCCATCATGGGGTAAGGGACTATCACGGAGCCATTATTTTTTTTCTCAGAATTTCCTCAAAATGTTTTTGGTTTATGGTAGATGCAGATTCGGGATTCTAGAACCATCTTTTAAAGGGCTGGGTCTCAGGACGCCAGGGTGGCTCAGTTGGTTAAGCGACTGCCTTCGGCTCAGGTCATGATCCCAGAGTCCTGGGATCGAGTCCCACATCGGGCTTCTTGCTCGGCAGGGAGCCTGCTTCTCCCTCTGCCTCTGCTTACCACTCTGTCTGCCTGTGCCTCTGCCTACCACTCTGTCTGCCTGTGCTCGCTCTCTCTCCCTCTAACAAATAAATAAATAAATCTTTAAAAAAAAAAATAAAGGGCTGGGTCTCTTGGTGGTGTTCGCACAGGATCCGTGCAGTAGTAGGAATTTTACTGCTATTTCAAAGAAGGAAAAACTTTGTACTGTTTTGCCAAGGAGATGGCTCACCCATACAGTTTGACATCTGCTTTACCTATTTCCGCTGGCCCTCGATGTTGGATAATTTCACACAGTCTGCAAAGAACTCTCCAAACTGATTCAGTTGGGTCACTACTTTCCACACAGAAGGAAGCAGAAGCCCAGAGAAAGCAAACTGGCTTGCCCAGGGAGACAGTGGCAGAGCTGAAACCAGGACACAGGTCTCTGAGGCCTTGTGTTCATTGGTTGGTCTTTGGTTTTATGGCCCTTGTCGTGTCTTATATGGTACATGTTTTGTAAGCCTCACTTTTTTTTTTTAAAGATTTTATTTATTTGACAGAGATCACACAAGTAGGCAGAGAGTCAGGCAGAGAGGGGAGGGGAGAAGCAGGCTCCCTGCCCAGCAGAGAGCCCGATGTGGGACTCGATCCCAGAACCCTGGGATCATGACCCGAGCCAAAGTCAGCGGCTTAACCCACTGAGCCACCCAGGCGTCCCCTCACTTCTTTTTACAGTTAAGGACTTTGAGCTTCCTGCTGTTTTTCCCTTGCCATATGCACAGACACTCACCCCAACCATCTGGGGAAGGGAAAAGTCATATCTGGCAGAGAATGAGTATGCAGATGCATTCTTTTTATAATTACGCAAAAGAAGGTCGTTGAAGGTATGATTTATTTAACCAGCTTCTTCAGACTAGGTTCCAAAGCCATTCTCGTGTTCAGAAAATGTTTTATTTTGTGGAAAACTCTCAGGACACTCATTTTCTCAATCTGTGCTCTCACTTTCCAACATGCATCTCTGACTTCAGTAGCTCCCTGAAAGCTAGTATACCAGCATTAATTTGACCCCCTAGCTGTATTCTTTCCTTGTCAGTTCCTGTCCTGCAGGCTGTTGCTCATGGTCATATCAAAGATGGGAGCAGCTGGAATCAGATGCCTGTGATTATTAAGACGGTAATTACTGATCATGCCAACACCAGCAATATTAACTAGTGCTTAAATAATTGAAAATGTTACCTATGAGGCGAGCATGGATTCAAGGTGTCAGAATAAAAGGCATTCTCCAGGATATTCTAGGCAATAGCGTAATGTTTTCATTCTCGTTTTGTTCAGATATTCTGGCTAAAATGCTGTGTAGAGATAATGAACTTCACGTGTAATCAGTTGCCTCTTTTAACTTCTTTGCAAAATAGAATTATGTAATAGCATCTGGAGGAATGTCGTGTTGGGGGAACAAGTCAGTTTTCTTAGATTTCTCAGGTTGTTAGGAGAGAAATGCCCCATCTGCCATGGTAGCAGAATGAATCTGATGATGCTGTATGCTTATCATGTACCTCATAGTTTGGAAAATACTTTTATATTCATCATTTCATTTAATGTCACTGCAAGTATGGTGGAGGAGCCAGTTTTACTCCTGTCTGAGGGAAAAGTCGGTGTTGGCTGAGAAAGGCTAATTGATTTGCCCAAGTTACACTAGTAGAAAGTTGTGAGGTTGAGGTAGAACCTGAGATTTTTTCATGATTTCATAATGCTTTCCAAATCTGTGAGGTGGCAGAAAACTCTATAACATACCCTTGGTGTGTTTGGGAAAATATCAGAAATGCTATTTTTTCTGGTGAAATCTTTTGGGCCTACTCTTCATCAGAAGAATAAATGGTCACTGGAAGAAAAACTGTTTTTAATGGACAGATAGAATTTTCTTCATTGGAAGAATGACTATCTTTACTCTTAAGTTTATAACACTAAAAATATAATACTACTTTGATAACTCTTCTCACATATAGGATATGACTCTGCCCTATATTAGATACTTCTAATATTTAGGTGTTGAATTTATAGATCTCTTATGAACTACCCTGAATATTTTAATTAGGAAAGCTTTTCCTGAGAACTTTGATGTAGTTTCATGTACTTTTTATCTGTCATTGTTTTTTTTTAAATTTATTTTTATTTAAACATATAATGTAACCCCACCACCCTCTCCCAACCCCCCTCCCCCTCACCCCCCTCTGTCATTGTTTTTAATGATTACCCCCTCACTAGCACATTGCTCTGTCAACTCTCTGTGCAAGTTGTAAGTAGTGCATACCAAGGCTAACTCCAACACCTTTCCATTGCCCACCATGATGCCACATAACCCAGAACTACACTTCTCTTCTGAAGAGCTAGAAGCTCATATCCAACTTTTATAGATCAAAAGTCCCAACATGTATCCTAAGATTAGGGTGTATCTGGAGAACTTGCAACATAAGCCCTTCTGGAGATCACAGACCTTGTAGAGAACACAGAAGCTTCCAAGCTTAGTTCTAGCCTAGTGGGATATTATCAGAGTGAAATTTGGTTCCAAGTACAGCACAGTATCTGCTGCCCAAATTGCCGGACTCAAGTCCAAGTCCTAGAAAGAGGGGGACTCTTTGCAAAGAGCAAGAAAAATACAGAAGCACTGTTTGACTGAAACCCTTGTGGCATTCTGAATGGGCAGTGGCAGTGCTGGCACTTAGAATTTGGGTTGCTTTAGGAAAGGGCACTCTTGGGGAGTGGCTCCTTCAGGGAAGTGGTTTTGTGACAACCAGGGGGTGGCACAGGTTTCCTGGCATTGTCAGTGATTTTGGCATGAGCATCCTCCGGTGTGCGCACCGGTAGGCTAAGCAATAGACATTGCTGCATAGAGTGGACATGTGAGAATGATGGCCGCTGAGAGCACAGTCTGGTTTTGAGAGCCTGTGAGACCAGCCCTGGAATGATGAGCTAGTCTTCCCTGGGTAGTGGGAGTTTCTGTGGTTACTGGTATGGGTATGGCCCAGAAAAGGAATGCCTTTTTTTTTTTTTTTTTTCAAAATTAACATTTAATCTATTATTTGTTTCAGGGGTATAGGTCTGTGAGTCATCAGTCTTACACAATTCACAGCACTCACCCTAGCACATACCCTCCCCAATGTCCATCACCCAGCCACCCTATCCCCTCCCCCCCACCCCCCAGCAACCCTCAGTTTGTTTCCTGAGATTAAGAGTCTCTCATGGTTTTTCTCCCTCCCTAGTCCCATCTTGTTTCATTTTTTCTCCTCCCTACCCTCCACGACCCCCACCCTGCCTCTCAAATTCCTCATATCAGAGAGATCATATGATAATTGTCTTTCTTTGGCTTATTTCTCACTGAGCATAATACTCTCCAGTTCCATCCACATTGTTGCAAGTGGCAGGATTTGGGGTCTTTATCATGGCTGCATAGTATTCTAGTGCATGCAGGCGCGTGTGCGTGTGTGTGTATTATATATATGTATATTTTATATATATATATATATATAACAGTTTCTGGGAGTACAGTTCTTATTCAAGTGGCTGGGGAAATAAGAATGGGCACAAACGATAGAGTATGACTTATTTTGATTTATGAGAAGAGATTCATTTTACCAAAGACATATCAACATAATTAGTAAGTTTTCAGACATTTAAAGTATGAGGTTATTTAGGGCAGAGAAATCTTTTTAAAATTTTGTTTTAATTGATATATACCATTCTAGTCAATCTAACCATTTAGGATTACAAATAATACTTATTTTCGGTTTCTGATAAAAAATTCACTTTTTACTTGAATCCTTCATCTGGATCTCATTTACCTCGCTAGTTTTTTTTTTCATAGAACTCCCTCCTATAATTTATGCCCTATAACTTATTAATTGCCATGTTTATTATTTGTGATCTGTCTTCCTATGTAGAAGGTAAGCTTAGTGGGGTAAGCATTTTATCTGTTCTGTTAGCCAATATATCCCTGGTGCTAGTGATGGATAGGCACTCAGCAGATACTTGATAATTATTGAGTCAAGAATCAGTCATTTTACTGTCTATCAACTTGGAATTATTACATGTGTTTTGTTGTTTTGTTTTGTGAGGAATAGGGGCCTGGAAAATTTTTTTATGATACTGATTATTGGGCATATTAAAGTATAGGGGGAGGGCCTGTAGTGGAAGGTCACTTCTGAATTTGTGATTTTCATCTGATGTTTTTGCCCTTCCTAGGCGATTAGCTCAGAAGCAGTTTCCAACTGAGCTCCCACAAACCTGAAAATAGGTCCTAATGAGATAATCACTCTTACATCTTCCTGTCTGTCCCTTCCTATTTTTTTTTAAATTTTACTTATTTATTTGAGAGAGAGACAGACAGACAGAAGCAGACTCTCTGCTGAGCAGAGAGCCCAATGAGGGACACAGATGTTGAAACAGGTTCTAGTGAGATAATTATTCTTACATCTTCCTGTTTGTCCCTTCCTATTCTTGAAGACAGATTGTTTCATACCTTGGTTATTTAAAAAAAAAAAAGTACAGTTTAACTTAAATGAGAAGTGATTGGCCAGGGAAGAAGCGAAGGAATGGTCATAACATGAACCATGAACAATAATAGAAAAGTGTGTACTGTTAGGTTCTGGATGCTTCCTAAGAATGGGAACACATTTCTAGATGTCACTTTAAAATGTGAAGCTGGATTAGTTACTTGATTTAAAGTATTTATGAATAAAACAAAATCAATTGTTCAGGAGCATCAGTATAATCCATTTCTTTATACTAGGATTAGGAAGAAATCCCTCTCAAGATTCTCATTAAAAGGACACTGCATAGTGAATGTAATAAACAATGTCTTCCAGGCATCTTTACAGGGTTACACATCACCTTTTTTGAGGCTTTTATTTCCCTTAGACCTCACTCAGTACATAGAGCGATGGTAATTCAGGATTACAGATAGGAGATAAGATAGAGTTGAAGTCTGCCCCCCTCCTCTTTTTCTCTGGCATAATAGTGATGGCAGCTAACACTTTTTATAGATTTTATTTTCATAGCACTGTTCTTAGTACTTATATTGACTCATTAAACCTACCCTTGCACCTGTGTTGTGAGGTAGGTAGTGTTATTAACATCATTTTACAGAATGAGGAAACTGAGGCAGAGAGGAGTTTACTTGCCTAAGGTCCTATTGCTTGTGGGCTGGGAGTTGAAACCAGACAGCTTGACCACAACATTTGCACTCTTATCCTCATGTTAAATGCCTCTCTGGAACCCAAGATAGATTTTAGAGGGTCCAAAAGAGAAAGAGATATGCTGAATATTTTCCAGAAAATTACTTATTATAGCCAACATCTTGGAAATTATTAAGCAACTATGAAAGAGATTTTGCATTCTGGAAAGCCCCTAGAGTCCCACCATTCTTTGTTGCTAATACTGGAGGCAACATCATTCATGATGAGGGATGTAAACTCTGGTGGGACTTGCCTGGGTTCCAGTCCTGGCTTGGCTGCTTTTTAGCTTGCTTTCAAACTTGAGGCTGGGTTCATATCCTCTGCTTGGTGGATTACTATAGCTGGCATTCCTAGCAATTTCTCCAAAGAGACCAAACATTTTTTTTCTTTTTAATGGTATGGATTTAAAAAATATTCTAAGACATTAGTTTCTGAGATGTAAAGAAAATTTTGGTGAAATAGGTAGGCAAGCCTGTTTTACTGTGAGAGCCAGTTACTGAAATCATGGGACATACCTTTGGCATGCTTTCTTCGTGAAATAAACATGATGGCTTTATTTTCACTAATAGTAGGTAATACTGTGTACTACACAGCCCATGTATGGCTAGGATATCACCAAAGGGCAATAATCGCTTCATTAGAATAGAACTTAAAATTGAACCCCAACATGATATGATCTTAGCTCTTGCGCGTTGGGGAAGCTAGGATTGATGAAGGATTCTACTTCAGTCATTGTGAAATAATCAAGCATGATGGCTTTGACAGCCCTTTTCCCCTCGAGCTCCCCCACACTATTCTGAGATTCATCCTCCCACTGCTTGAGCTCACCCAAGCCTATTGACTGAGCCAAGAAAACAGACTCCACTCTCCTCCTCTTCTTCTGACTCATGCCAAAAAGTCATGTAGCAATTCAAAACATGTCTCAAATCACAAAACAGAATGTGGAAAACTTTCTTGTCCCTGACTTTGGAATATTCTTTACTATTTGGATGTTTGTATAATCAAGTGATATTTTAGATTTCACTTCATTTCCTCAGAGGCTTTCCCTGACCACTCACACTGAATGAATGCTCTTTGATGCTATCACATTGTGTGGTTTTATTCAGTGTGGCACCCAGTTGCTATCCAGTGTGTTCTTGATTGCCTATTTGCTGTGTCTTTCCCCTAGAATGGAAGGTCTATCAGAATAGGGGCATTGTCTGTCTTGTTTTAAACCGTGTCTCCTAGAGGAAGGAGCGGCCCATAGGGGCAGTTAATATTTTCAGATACATGAGTATTCTGAAAATCCTCCTGCATTTTGCTTCCTGTGAATTGGGTCTTCAGAGCTCTAGTTCTGCTAGGCTAGCTTATCAGGGTTCTTTTTGGTCTTTATATATTGAAATTGTTAGGATTATGTGAATATTTCATAAAAGACTTAAGATGCCTTTTGAATGACAGAGGAAAGGGCTTTTGGAGGTGTCTGGAACTTCTGCATCTGTGGTAAAATCCCACTAACTCCCTAAATCAGAACTATTTATTTATTTATTTATTTTTTTAAGATCTTATTTATTTATTAGTTAGAGAGAGAGCGAGCACAGGCAGACAGAGTGGCAGGCAGAGGCAGAGGGAGAAGCAGGCTCCCTGCCGAGCAAGGAGCCCGATGTGGGACCCTATCCCAGGACGCTGGGATCATGACCTGAGCCGAAGGCAGCGGCTTAACCCACTGAGCCACCCAGGCATCCCTAAATCAGAACAATTTATAAAAATTAGCTTATTAGCAAGTCTTCTAAGCGAAACTACTTCTAACACAGAGATGAATGGAACACGGTCCCTGCCCTTATAAATCACAGGTAAGAATGTCAGTTAATGTGTAGCTTATCCCAGCTGATGGAACTTAATCTCATGCCCACCTCCTTCCTTTCTCTTCGACCTTACATCTTTTTTTTTTTTTTTAAAGAAAATTATGCTTTAAGAAGTGATAGCTTTTATCACTTGTCATGTTAAAAAAAAAAAAACAACAGACATTTTGCTTTACAAAGTCATTTTAGTCTTACTTCTTTGCAGGGATTCCCGGTGTATGGTAAATGTTATTTACATGTTACATTGAAACCTTTGTTACATTGTGACAAGAGTGAGAAGATGGTTAGTGAATGGTTAGAGTAAATTCTCTGTTACTCATCCTGGTCAGGTCTGTGTTTTCAGGAAAAACCAAATATTTTGTCTGAGAGCATTAGCATGTTTATCATAGGCTTTCCAGATGAGAATTCAGCACATCCAAGAATGTGGAGGCTCCTAAATTATGCTTTTGTACTAGTTGGAGACGCAGGAGAGCTTACTTGGTTAAAAAGGGTAGGTTCTGGAGGTATACTGCACAGGTTTTCACCCTGGCTTCCCTACTGGTTGTGTGACCTTCATGAAGTTCCTGATTTCTTTTAATCATTTCATAATCATTAAATGTTTCATAATCATTATGAATCATTTAATCATTTCATAATCATTACATCAATTTCATAATCATTAAAATGGGTATAAAAATGGAACTTTCTGTTAAAGGGCTTCTTGTTAAAGACAGCAGATGGAAGACACGTCTCTTCCTTTCTCCAGCTGGTATAGGATTTTGCTTTGACAAAAGCATAACTCAGAAGTCTTTGCATGTGTTGTATTTCTCATTTGAAGGGCCTTCTCCTTCCCCTCTGCATCTTCAGGGCCCTTCTACTTAACCTCCCTCCATCATTCTAGCTGACAGCCAGCTAGCGCTTAGAAGGGCAGTGTGGGGCATCAGGGTGTAACAGGGCTGGATTTGAGTCTGGACTTCACCAATTACATTTTTGTTGTTGTTGTTATTTTACCTTAAGCAATTCAGCTTGCTGAACTTCAGTTTTTCTTCTGAAAAATGGACCCGTTTAATTCTTATGTTGCTAGACCATGGTAAAATTGTACATCACTCAATAGAAGAAAATTCAAAATATCTTGTACTATTGGGATACTGCAAATGTGGACATTATGTCTTACTTGGTAAGTTATTTGAAGGGTGGAGACCATTTTTAATTCTTTTGTGTCTGCCATCACATCTTGTTCAGTGATTACTGGAAATATATTAAGCCTTTAGGAGATATTTGAATGAATGAAGAGTCTGTGTTTTAAAATTCAACAGTAAGACTTTCTCCTTTTGGAAATGGAATTTGGATTATATCTAGATTATAGGTTGGAGAACTGTAAACCACATATTTTCTATCTGTTAAAAGACAATCATTCATCAGAGGAGAGTGTTCCTTTCCTGTCTGATGATGAACTTTTTCATAGAGAATTTTCTAATGAAATAAAATAATAATGTAAATGAGGCATACTGATTACATTTTGCCATACAATTATTATCATACATATAATTTGAATACTAGAAAACGCTCAAGATCTACCTTGTGCCATCTACAAAGATGCAGATGGATGATCTCATTTTCAGTAGTGTAAGAACTATAAGAAATTCTTTAATAAAAAGTTTTTATGGCAACATTTTTTAAAAGCACCTTAAGATGTTATAATTGCCGGTTAGGTTATTTTGACAAGACGGTGTAACTGATCCAAGCATTTTATGTTTCTATTCATAGATGAGAGATAGAGCTAGAAATTAAATTAAAGTGAGAGCTGGAAAGGGCTGTGCTAATGTCATAGGAGGAGCTGCCTTAAACACCATATTTTAGTCTGTTTCCCAGGCGCTCCAGCTATATTCATGAGATGACTAGATGCTTCATCCTTGTTCTTACTAGAGAAATGTTTGATATTCAGTGTAGTATTTTAATCTTCTTAGGGCATAAATTTCATAATGTAAACCAAAACAGTGTGATTCAATATACACAAATAATCTGGCATTAAGATCTCATGTTCTTCATTCTAAAATGGAGATACACTGTACTTTTACTTTTCCTGACTTTGGGAATTTGGGGAGCATAATGGTTGTCCCAAGGGAGTCAAGATAATGAACAAGAGTGATGTGGGTCTTGCCCATATAGACAGGATGACCAAATAATTTGTCATAAAAACTGGGAGACAAGAGAGGACAATTAAAGGTGCAATTAATAATTACACTGGGATAGTAGGTAAACTGAGGTTACCTCCGAGGTAAATGGTCACCCCACTTAAGGAGCTCACTGCCTGGGGCTGGGGCTATTTGTAGAAATGAGGCTGAGACAATAGATTGTGCCTCCCCAGACAAGTAATTACAGAGAGTGCTGAGTGTGCTGTGTGGATGCATCGGTTCTGTTGGAGCATGTCTGAGAGTAATTAACTCAGACGGGGTAGGGGGGAGCTCAGGGAAGTCTCCCCCCAGAGAAAGTGACTTCTGAGATTTGCAGGATGAATAGGAGCTAACCAGGCAAAATAAGGGGTAGAAAGTCCTAGGCAGAGAACACGATAGGTACCAGTGCCCTGAAGAGAGAACAGTTCAGCATGGGTGAGTAGATCTGCATGACCACCAGAAAACAAGAAGTCAAGTGGCAGGACACAATACTGGCAATGTTGGCAAGGGCCCATGGAAGGGAATTTGACTTACACCTGCAGTTTTAAGCAGAACAGTGAGATGATCAGATGGTTGAGGGCTTTTGCCGGTATTCACCAGAGGGCTGCATACCCAGGTATCTTGGTTGGAGCTGGGTCTCCACATCCCCCAGTACGTGGGCATACGTGGTTGTTCCTCCCTTCCTTCTGTGGGTGGATCCAGCAGCAGGACTAAGTTGGAAAGAGTGTGGACATTTGTGGTCAATGTGTGACAGACTGGTGGGGTTACCTGTAGAAGGCAGCTTGGTAGAAAGCACCCTCTGTGGAAGATAATCACCTGAAGTTAGGCAAAAAGCTTACAAGTGCACACGGGCTGAACTTGGAGACAGAGGTTTGAAAGGTGGCAGGTGCTTTAGGCACATGACCAGTTCTGCCACACTCTGGACCCTCATCCCTGTGCTTGGACCCCACAGTACTTACGAAACCTAGGAAGGAGAGGGCTCTGGTGGAGCACACAAACTATATGCCTAGGAGTCTGCACAATTCCTCAGAGTGAATGTCCTCAAAGTGTGTGTGTGGGGGGGGGGGGCATTTTTACTCATGGAGGAAGATGAGCACTGATGAAAAGTGACAGCAGGAAGCCAGGTACTCCTGGGGAGCAGCTGCCTCAGGGCTTCTGTAAGGTTTTCAGAGCCCCCTGTGGCCCAGCTTTGAGCAGAGCATGTGCTGACCTGGAGACAGGGTGTCAATGGGCATGGCGCAGTGAAGAAGCTCGGAAGAGAGTGGCGGGTGGAGTCAGCAGTGGCTGGAGAAGGCTCTTCTCCACTATGGAGCAGAATGATGGCAAGGCCCCGCTCCTGCTGTGCCATGCCCATCCTTGGGAACTCGGCTGCCCTAACACATCCCAGTGATTGGGTGGCTTAAATGGCAGAAATTTATTTTCTGTTGGTTCTGGAGGCTTTAGGTTGGAAATAAAGATGTTGGCAGGGCTGGTTTCTTCTGAGGCCTGTCTCCTTGGCTTGGAGATGGCCATCTTCTTGCTCTGTACTCACACGCTTGTTTCCTCTGTGCTGGTATGTGTCCTAAACTCTTCTCATAAGGACTTGCATTAGAGCTCACTCAGATAACCTCATTTTACCTAAATTACTTCTCCAGAGGCCTTACCTCTAAACATAGTCTCATTCTAAGGGAATGGGGTTTAGGGCTTGGATGTGTCATCTTGGTGGGGACACAGTTCAGCCATAACAGGGACCTCCCTGGGAGATACCAGCAAGCAGTAGTTGCAAGTCCTGATCCCCTGCTGGTGGTTTCTGTGGGTTAGGTAGGCCTAGGGCCATTTGAGTTCCCTTTAGAGCAGCCTCAGATGTGTTATGATCCCATTTTTTACTTCCAGTGATCAAGATACTACCTTGCACAGTAACTTATCCTATCTTTGGCCACTTAATTTTTAAAAATTTTTTTAAAAAAATTTTAAAGATTTTATGTATTTATTTGAGAGAGAGTGAGCATGAGCAGGGGGAAGAGCTGAGGAAGAGAGAGAGAAGACTCCCCACTAAGCAGGGAGCCCGATGTGGGGCTCGATCCCAGGACCCTGAGATCATGATCTGAGCCGAAGGCAGAGGCTTAACCAACTGAGCCACCCAGGAGCCCCTCTTTGGACATATTAGATTATTGGACTTCATTTCGAGTTGAGTTGATGTTGCCTTAGCTCTCCAGCCCTGGTACTTGGTGCTCACAGCAGTTGGTCTTGATCTCTTCAGCATTAATGGGTGTGACTATGTTCTGGAATATATTCCCTTTGTCAGTGCCTTTGTTAGCCTTAATTGTGTTTAAAAGGATGGCCTCTGAAGCCAGTCTGCTGGGTTGGAACCTGGTTTCACCACTTCCCAGACGTGTGGCTTTCAGCAAATTATCTGACCTCTTTATGTCTTAGTATCCAATCTGTAAAAAGGGTATAGTGAAAGGCCTAATCAATTAAAGAAGGTAAGGAAAGCACTTCTGTGCTGGATACCTGCTAAGTGCTGTCACCTTCATCATCACCATGGCCTCCCTGTAATGTGGCACTGAGGGACAACTACACTGCCACATAGGCCATCGCCTGTGCAGGTGGGGAGCCCTTCCCCCACCCTTCTCCTGATGGCGCCAGAGAATCTGAGCAATTTTTCTTTCTCCTACTTCTTTAGGAGCTGTCTTTTATTGGACTTTCTGTCAGCTAGTAAGAACAACCAATGTTTATCAAGTACTTTACAGTTTCAAAGTGCTTTTTTGCTTTTAGTTTTATCCCCATACTGGCCCTGAGAGGCATAGTTTATTATTGTCCCAATTTTGTATATGAAGAAGCTGAGTCTTGGAATTAATTGACTTGCCTAAAGTTATTATGCCTGGTTAGTACTGAATTGGGACACAAATGGGAACCTCCTTTTCTTGTTTACCCTTGTTTTTAATTACACACATCAAAGTACATGTAATTACTGTAGAAACATTAGAAGAATACAGATGACCAAAAGTTTTAAAATCTTGCACATGACAGTAACAATAAAGACAAAAGCAGTTTCACATACTACAATATGTATTAATTTATTACGTTTTTCTCTTAGAACTTGTATTTTTCATGTTAATAAGTATGTATCTACATCATCATTTTAAATTATTGTTTGCTTCTCAATTGAAGGGTAAATACTGTTTAACTCATTCCCTAATGTAGAGATTGCCCCAATTTTTGCTCATATAAACTATTCTCCAGTAAACTCCTTCGTACATATACCTTTGCACACCTACCCGATTATTTCCATAGGGTGGGTTTTGAGATATGGGAATTGTAGATCAAAGACTTTGCCGATTTTAAGGCCTTTGATACATATTTACAGATTGCCCTCTGGAATGAGTACCCATTTAAGCACCTGCCTACGTGTGTAAGAGCATCATTTTCCTTGTTCCCGTGAGCCACCATCATTCTTTATCAGGGCAATTGGTAGGAAATAGCATCTTATTGTTGATTTATTTGCATTTTTAGTACTAACCAGAGAGAACATTTTCATGTTTCCTGTTCCTTTATATCTCTACTTGGGTGATTTGCCTGTTTATGCTCTTGTCCTTTATTTCCTATGGAACTGTTCATCTTTTCCTTATTGTTGTGTAAATACTTTATATATTGAAAATATCAATGAATCATCCTCTAACCTGTGTTCTTTTGACAACTCTTCAGAGTTGTACAAATTCCTCATGTGACTCTTGAACTACCTTCCTCCATTCTGATAATTATTTTTTTAATGAAATAAAGGAACTTTTCTTGATCCCCGTTAACCTCCCCTGTCAGATTCACCTGAGGCTGACTGTATCATCCAACACGATTGGTTTTTCTCCCCGCTCTGCTCTTATCTCTACTTCTGCAAAGTGTGCCCTCCATCCAGTATTTTTCCACCCAGGAGGCGGGGAAGGAGAGTCAAACCAATGTTGACTGAGTACCACTGTGTACCAAGGTTGGCTGTAGATGCTTTGCTTTCACAATGTCAACATAAATTGTGCAGAAGGCCTGGAAGCTCTCTGCTCTGTGTGCTTCATGGAGGTTGGCCCTCCTTTCCTGACTATTAGAGGTATGGTTACATGTCTATCCCCTTGTTTAAAATAATTGATGCTCCAGTGTGTTCCATAATTTATAGAGTTTGCTCTCTCCCATTATAAATATCTATTTATCTGGGGTGATTGTGCAGGGCCAACTTACACTGGTTGTCTCCTGGCAACCGTTGGTGTGATCCGTCTGCAAAAGATATTTAACTTTTCCCCTCTCTCTCATAGGATTATAACTCAGCTCATCATTATATATATAATTATGCCTTATGTTGTTAAGAACTTACTGATTCTATTTCTTCTATAATTTTCATCGAATCTTCATATTTTGATCTTAGATATGTTGGTAAAGATGGTAGTTTTATGGTTTTTTATAAGGTTTGGGAGTAGAGCAGAATCATTAAGACTGCAAGCTTTGGAATCAGACAGAGTAGGATTTAATCTCCAGCACAATCAATTTCTTCTCAGTCCTGTCACTTTTGGTGAGTTACTTACTCACCAGGTTTCTTGTCAATAAAGTGACAGTAATAATATCATCCACATAAAGTTATTGAGAGGATTAAATGAGATCATGCATGAAAAGTATACTTGTTAGGGTAAAAGCAGTCAAAGAAATCTTTTGGCTCATGGTAGTAGCCAAAGTGGTTATTATTTTGAACTATTTTATTTTTGTTTTATTTTTTTAAAAAAGATTTTACTTATTTATTTGAAAGAGAGAGAGAGAGAGAACATAAGTGTGTGGGGGAGGGACAAAGGGAGCCCAACACAGGGTCTGACCCCAGGACACTGAGATCATGACTTGAGCAGCCGCTTAAGTGATTGAGCCACCCAGGTGCCCCTGAATTATTTTTAATTAAAACTTATAATAGCAGTTGTTTAATAGAAAAGTCTTAAAGTTACGATCTGAGTCTTAAAGTTATGATCTTCTGAATGATTAAATCTTTTATTTTATATATTAAGATGGTGGTAGGGTATTATAAGAATGAGGCGATTTTGTTCTTTTGGCTTAAATTTCTGTTTAGGTAGTGAACTGCACTTTAATCACACACTGGAACTTTTTTGTTACAGTTAAGTCATCTCACTTTTTTTATTGGGAGAACTTAGTTATCTTTACTCTCAGAAAGGACGGGCGTCCTTATTAATTTTCAGGAATGAATATTCTATACAGGAAAGTGTGCCAGTGGGGTACCCTTAAATGTTTGCCTTTCAGACTAAAGGGATTTTTTAGACACCACACAGTAATGTACCAGTATGAAAAATACACTAATTTACTGGTATTAAAAAATATACCAATTTATGAAATAATAAGCATTAAAGATAAATTATCACCATATATAATATGTTAATAAAATAATGATTGGGACCGTTGCATGTGTCCTTATTCTTTTATGCTTAGAAGTAACATTTCCTTTTAAGACACATTAGCTTGATATAATTTGTTGATGGGAGTCAACAGCCCTTCCATTTATTGAAGAATCATCTCATGTAACTAGTTTTTCATAGTAAAGACTTACACCTATACTTTATATATATTTTCTAATCTCTTGGCTTTCTTCCTATAAAACTATTCTGTATCTCTTGCATTTTACTTCTGCCTGCTTAAATGTTGGCGTGGGGTTCCTGGATGGTTCAGTCAGTTAAGCCTCCAACTCTTGATTTCAGCTCAGGTCAGGATCTCAGGGTTGTGAGATCAAGGCCTAAGTCAGGCTCCGTGCTGGTGTGGAGGCTGCTTAAGATTCTCTCCCTTTCCCTTTCCCTCTGCTACTGTACTATACTATTACTATAAATTGCCAGGATTAAGAATAACTAATATTTTTTTAAAAATCCAGAAGTATTTTTATTTTTTATAAAGATTTTACTGTTATTTATTTGGGAGAGAGAGCAAGAGAGAAAGAGGATGAGTAGGGCAAAGGGGCAGAGGGAGAGGGACAAGCAGACTCCCCGCTGAGCAGGGAGCCTGACTCGGCTCAATTCCAGGACCCTGGGATCATGACCTAAGCTGAAGGCAGATGTTTAAATGACTGAGTCATCCAGCCATCCTAAAATCAAGTATTTTTAAAAGCACAATACTAAAATATTACTAAAGAAATACACAGTAATAGCAAGAAAAAACTTCCTATATATTGGTAAGACTGGTGTGTATGTTAATTATACTTAATATAATTAAGATAGCTTAATTTTTAGTTATGTTTGTTGATTATATTAACCAAGATTAGTCCATCTAGGCTTTCTTTCTTTGGAAGTACATATAATTGGTGTGATTAATGTAGCTTAATTTTTAATATCTTATGTTTGTTGATTATATTAACCTAGATTACTCTATCTGGTCTTTCTTTTGCATATAACCTGTAAGATACTTACTTTTTTTTTCCTTACCCTTTCACACTATTACAGTTTAATAAGATTTTTTTTCCCTTTGAAAATACTGTATTTTCAGTGTTCACTTAAAAAAAAATCTAAGCAAAGCTCTGGCAACCTTGAAACATTTTAATAGAAATAAAACTATAAAGGTTTAACCTTATCAATCTTGTGTACTAAGCAGATTATATTTGAAAAGAAACTCACCAGTAAAAGAGGGGATTCTACCAATGAACATTTTCTGGGTGTGAGAACAGTGAATAATTTTGATAGGTTAAAGAATTGCTGTAGTTTTGAGAAATGTTTCTTGCATTTCCCACAGTGAATGCAAGCTTTTGCTGGAGAGCTTGGAGTGGGTCCCTGCATCATCCCAAGCTGCAGACTCTTCTAGAATAGTCTCGGGAGGATTGCTGTTATAGATAATTTTGGCATTAAAAAAAATTGATACTTAGCATGTAAACTACATTAGCAAAGATGAAACAAAAGTAAAAGTTCACTTACATACCTGTCATCTGAGCAATTCACTGTGTGATTCATATTTGTGTGTATAATAAAGGGAGACACATTGATGTTTTCCAAGAGCCCATGATTTATGTGCCATGCATTGTAAGAGCCCTTTGACAAGGTAGTATTATCTGTATTTTTGGAAAATGACAAAATTGAGATTTGAAAAAGGTTAAGTATCGAATCCTTGGTCACATGACATCAAGTTGACATATGAATGTGGCTCCATTTTATAAAGTATTTATTTATTTTATGTTTGCAAGCTACATTTATTTGGTTGTATTTTTAGCTATAAAGACTGAAGTGTGTGTTACTACTCTTCTGGGGGACAGTGCATGTTTTAAAGAAGTATCGCAGCCAATCTTTACGCTGATAAATGGAAAGTACTGTATCTGCCTTGTGTTTTTGTAGTAGTTATGCTACAGAGGAAATCCCTTCTTTCTTTCCCAAGTTCATTAAGCTGAGCCAGGAAGCTGATAAAAAGGTACTTACAATTTAAACACATTTCTTAACTAATTTTGTAAACATATTTCATGCCTTTAAATACTATTTAGTTATATTAGTAAATTCTCTCTTTACCAAAATAATATACATTTATACATTCAGTGGCTGACCACTAAGCCACAGGCATAAATAGCATTTGCCTCCTCATATAATGTATTTATGTGGAAAACCAGTTAAAACTGAGTCTTCAGGAGCTTGGCCTTTTAAAGAATGTAGAGGAAACAGCATTAAATGTCATAAAATTATGTATATTACTTATCTAAACTTGGTTTCTGGGGAGTCCTTGGAATGCATTTTCCCCTAGAAACAGTAGCTAAAATTTAACTGATGGTCAGGTTTTTAGATAAGCTCAAAATAAACAAATATATGTATCTCTTGTGTTTTTAAAGCAGCAAACTTCCTCCCTTTTTTCCCAAACAAAATATTATGTAGGAACTTAAAATTGAATTTCTTGGGAATCTTCTAACCCCTAGTTGTGTTAGCTTAAATAAACAAGGAATTTATTATGAGGATCTGGGTTGTTTCATGAACCACCACGGGGAGAAATGCATGGAAGATCCAGAATGTTCTCTCTTAACATCTCTTGCCTCTTTTTCTCTGTATACCTCCTTCTTTCCCCTGCATAATTACTTTTTGGTTTCCTAATCCACATGGCAGAAAACAGAGCTGAGACTAAGGTGAGACAGGTGAGGTGCAGAATTTAAGAGAGTACTGGAAAGCTCAGTGATCAAGGTAAATAATATACGTATTTCTAAGTTTGTGCAGTTCTACCAATATTTGGTTTAATTGCTCTACTTGATAAATCATCTGTTTAGCTTCAGCTTAAGCAGATAAAAATACTAAATTCTACAAAATAAGCATCTTACTTTCACTTATTTAAATGAGATTTATACAGATTAAGAGATGATTTAATTGTGGTTTCAATAAGACATTGATATTTTTCGAATTTTAATCAAGTACAATCTACCCTACGTAGATTGTGCAATATCTCCTTAAAATTCATATATTAACTTGCATTTTTTTAAAGTTTTTATTTAAATTCTGGTTAACATATACAGTGTTATATTAGTTTTAGGTGTACAATTTAGTGATTCAGCACTTCCTTACAACACCCTGTGCTCATCATAACAAGTGCTCTCCTTAATCCCCTTTAGCTATTTTACCCATCCCCCACCCCCTCCCCTCTGCTGACCATCAGTTTATTCTCAATAGAGACTGTTGCTTGGTTTATGCTTCTGTCTCTCTTTTTTCCCCTATGTTTTTTTGTTTTGTTTCTTAAATAACACTTATGAGTGAAGGCATATGGCATTTGTCTTTCTCTGACTTATTTCACTTAGCATAATATTCCCTAACTCCATCCACCTCATTGCAGATGGTCAGATTTTACTCTTTTTTATAGCTGAGTTATATTCCCTTATCTGTATCTACCATATCTTCTCAAAGTAAATGATATTTTAATGCAGTGTTTCAAAGTTGATGATAAGTGAAATGTGAAAATTTTAAGTAGAGATAGGATTAGCATAAAAAGAGCTACCAATATCATTTCCTGACTTGTTTTCTATTTGCCAGTGAGCAGCCCAACTGATCTGGAGACTGATGGTTCCAATTCTAAATCCCAGAGAGGGACTCTGATTAGCTCAGCTTGTGTTAGGCCCATTCTTTTAGACTAGTCATCGAAGTCTTGGTGGTGGGAGGGGCTTGATTGCCAATAGAACCTTATAGGAGGCCAGGCAGACACAATACCAGGTGTCCACTCTACAAAAATACCAAGTTCATGCATGTGAGGAGACCAACTGGGGTCTGGTGAGATAAGGAACTTGACACTTGGTCTCTCTTTCTCCCTAGCTTAAAGTTTCTCCTTAGACACCACCATTGAACTTACCAATCACTGAAGGGGAGAGTTGAGTCCACTTGAACAGGGAATTCAGTGTTAGCCAACTAATGGGTTAGTGCCAGCCATGTATAAGGCCCAGGAGACAAGTACTTGGCATATTTGTTCAGA
>RCUC01153940.1:0-37796 GCA_003697995.1 Taxidea taxus jeffersonii | reverse complement strand
CTTTCTTTCTTTCTTTTTTTCCTTGATGTTTTGTCAAGTGACATTGAAAAGATTAACAGAAAGGCTTATATTTACCAGGAAGATTTTGCCTCACCAGAAATGTGGATAGAGCCTAGAGTTAAAGATAAAGAGGATTTTAGTTTGAGAACCTTTACAAGTATAGTGTGTGGAAAATTAGAAGAAGCCTTAAAATCTTACTGAAATAGTCTTAATGGAAATAATTTGCAAAAGAACAAAGTGAGGTGCTCTTTTCATGATATACTATTATCACATGGCCAGTTTTCCACTGGGAATACGTAAAAGAGCTTTAAACCATATTTGCAGGAGAGCAGTAAGATGGCAGAGGAATAAGAGACTTAAATTTTTTCTGGTCCCAGAAATCAGGTAGATAGTTACTAAACCATTCTGAACACCTAAAAACTCAACAGGAGATTGAAGAAAAGAATAGCAGCAATTCTATGAACAGAAAAGTGACCACTTTCTGGAAGGCAGGATGTGGGGAAAAGTGAATCTGAGATGATATGTGGGAAGATAGAATGTGGGTGGAGAGAGCCTCTGCCAGCTGGCTACCAACAAAGGATAGAGTAGTGGAGCACAAAATCAGAACTTTTAGAAGACTGCTCTGCAGAGGGGTATCACTCCTGTGACTAAACAGGGGATAGAAACCTCACTGGGATAGTATGGTCTCAGGACCCTCAGGGTCACAGAAAGACCAGGGTGCCTGAGTGTGGCTTCCATGTATCAGAGTGGGGAAGCCAACTACAAAGAATGAGCTGAGGAGTGGTCTTTTAGTTTGGGGTTGCCATAACTGTAACCTGTGGCACAGTCAGGTCACCACTCTTTGAGCAGGGACCCAATAAGAGGCAGATACAGGCAGATTCCTCTCCCCCCTACCTCTGGGAGGTGTGGCATGGGAGCACACCACAGGAATCTGCTGAGTTTGCAGACACCAAATGGGGTCATCTGCCAGAGACAAAAATGCTTGGTCACAGGACAGATGAGCATACAACTGGAGAACAGGGAGACAGGAGTGACTGACTGCTTTTCTCTGAGGGCTCACTGAGGAATGGAACCCCGAGCTCTCAGCTACTCCTCTCGTCCTCTAAAGCTGTACCAAAAGCTTTCAGGGAACAAAAACTACTGAGGGCAAAACCAAGAAGATTATGTAGTTTGGCCCCTGGCAAGAGTGGTACAATTCTGCCTCTGAAAAAGACATTTCAGAATCATTGCAACAAGCCCCTAGATCAGTAAGAACTGATAAGCAAGAATATCCAGCCAAGACCAAGTTTACCGATCAATGAGAACTGCTAAACTCCAGTGTTAGTGGAATATAGCACATAGAATTCAAGGCGTTTCCCCCAAGATTCTTTAGTCTTTCAGAGGTAATTTTTTTAAAATTTTAATTCTTTCTATTTCTTTCTTTTTTTTTTTTCCTGGAATTTTTCTTCTTTCCTTTTTCAACCAACATCACATCTTACTAATTGCCTAATTTTTTTAAAATTTTCATTTTTACAGTCATATTCTACCCCTTTATTGTATTTAATCATATTTTTGTATATATATGTAAGTTTTTCTTTATTTAAAAATTTGGGATAAAGTTCCTTCTAACAGACTAAAATATACTCTAAATCTAGTGTATGATTTTTGTTCTATTCTTCCACCTGATCAAATACTCTCCTTTAAAAAAAAAAAAAAGAATCATCGATATGTTATCTACAAAAGACTCATTTTAGACTCTAAAACACCTCCAGATTTAAAGTGAGGGGATAGAAAACCATTTACCATGCTAATGGACATCAAAATAAAGCTGGGGTGTCAATCCTTATACTAGACAAATTAGATTTTAAACCAAAAACTACAATAAAGAGATGATGAGGAAGGACATTATATATACCCAAAGGATCTATCCAACCAAAAGACATAACAATTGTAAATAGTTATGCCCCTAATATGGGAGAAGCCAATTATATAAGCCAATGAATAGCAAAATCAAAGAAACACATCAACAATAATACAATAACAGTAGGGGACTTTAAAACCCCCTCACTGAAATGGACAGATCATTTAAGCAAAAGATCAATAAGGAAATAAAGGCTATAAATGACACACTGGATGAGATGGACTTCTCAGATATATTCAGAACATTCCATCCCAAAGAAACAGAATACACATTCTTCTCTAGTGCACATGGAACATTCTCCAGAACAGATCACATTCTGGGTTATAAATCAGGTATCAACCAGTACCAAAAGACTGGGATCATTCCCTGCATATTTTTAGACCACAATGCTTTGAAACTAGAACCCAATGACAAGAGGAAAGTTGGAAAGAACTTAAATACATAGAGGTTAAAGAGCATGCTTCTAAAGAATGAATGGGTCAACCAGTAATTTAAAGAAAAAATAAACAAAATTCATGGAAACAAATGAAAATAAAAACACAACTGTTCAAAAGCCATCCTAAGAGGAAAGTATATAGAAATATGAGCCTTTCTCAAGAAACAAGAAAGGTCTCAAATACATAACCTAACCTTATATCTGAAGGAGCTGGAGAAAGAACATCAAATAAAGCTGAAACCTACCAGGAGAAGAGAAATTATAAGATCAGAGCAGAAATCAATGAAATAGAAACCAAAAGAACAGTAGAACAGATCAATGAAACAAGGAGCTGTTTCTTTGAAAGAATTAGTAAGACTGATAAACCCCCTGTCCAGTCTTATCAAAAAGAAAAGAGAAGGGACCTAAATCAGTAAAATCAATAATTAAAGAGGAGAGATCACAACTAACACCAAAGAAGTACAATTATAAGAACATATCCTGAGCAATGTGGAAGAAATGGATGCATTCCTAGGGATGTATAAATTACCAAAACTGAACCAGGAAGTAATGGAAAACTTGAACAGACCCTTAACCAACAAAGAAATTGAAGCAGCAATCAAAAATCTCTCAACAAACAAGAATCCAGGGCCAGATGGCTTCCCAGGGAAATTCTACCAAACTTTTAAAGAAGAATTAATATCTATTCTTCTGAAACTGTTCCAAAAAATAGAAATGGAAGGAGAATTCCCAAACTCTTTCTATGAGGACAGCATTAGTTTGATTGCCAAACCAAAGACCCCAACAAAAAGGAGAATTACAGACCAATATCCCTGATGAACATGGATGGAAAAATTCTCACAAAAATACTAGCTAATAGGATCCAACAGTACATTAAAAGGATTATTCATCACGATCAAGTGGGATTTATCCCTGGGCTGCAAGGGTGGTTCAGTATCTGCAAGCCAATCAATGTGATACAATACATAATTAAAAGAAAGAATAATAACCATATGATACTCTCAATAGATGCAGAAAAGTGATTTTTTTTTAAAGATTTCATTTATTTGACAGAGAGAGAGAGAGAGAGAGAGAGAGAGAGAGAACACAAATAGTCATAGCGACAGGCAGAGGGAGAATCAGGCCCTCCTCAGAGCAGGGAGCTGAATGCGGGACTTGATCCCAGGATCCTGGGACCATGACCTGAGCCGATGGCAGCAGCTCAACTTACTGAGCCACCCAGGCATCCCAGAAAAAGGATTTGATAAAGTACAGCATCCTTTCTTGATCAAAACTCTTCACAGTGTCAGGATAGGGGATACATGCTTCAATATCATAAAAGCCATCCATAAAAAACTCACAGCGAATAACATTCTCAATGGGGAAAAACTGAGAGCTTTTCCCTAAGGGCAGGAACACGACCACTATCACCACTGCTATTCAACATAGTACTAGAAGTCCTAGCCTCAGCAATCAGACAACAAAAAGAAGTAAAATGCATCCAAATCAGTTAAGAAGAATCAAACTCTCACTCTTTGCAGATGATATGATACTTTATATGGAAAACCAAAAGACACCGCAAAACAGCTAGAATTCATTCAGGAATACAGTAAAGTGGCAGGATATAAAATCAACGCACAGAAATCAGTTGCATTTCTAAACATCAACAAGACAGAAGGAAAGAAAAATTAAGGAGTTAATCTAATTTACAACTGCACCCCAAACCATAAGATACCTAGGAATAAATCTAACCAAAGAAGCAAAGAATATGAAGAATATGTACTTGGAAAACTATAGAATATTCCTGAAAGAAATTGAGGAAGACATAAAGAAATGGAAAAATGTTCCATGTTCGTGCATTGGATATAGTGAAATATAGTGAAAATGTCAATTCTACTAGAGCAATCTACACATTTAATTCAATACCTATAAAAATACCACCAACTTTTTTCAGAGAAATAGAACAAATAATCCTAAAATTTGTATGAAACCAGAAAAGTCCTCGAGTAGCCAGAGGACTGCTGGAAAAGAAAAACAAACTTGGTAGCATCACAATTCCAGACTTCCAAGCTCTATTACAAAGCTGTGATCATTAAGACAGCATGGTATTGGCTCAAAAAAAGACACATAGATCAGTGGAACAGAATAGAGAGCCCAGAAATGGACTCTCAACTCTATGGTCAACTGTTTTTGACAAAGCAGGAAAGAATGTCCAATGAAAAAAGACAGTTTCTTCAACAAATGGTGTTGGGAAAATTGGACAGTCACATGCAGAAGAATGAAACTGGACCATTTCCTTACAACACACAAAAAGACTCAAAATGGGTGAAAGACCTCAATGTTAGACAGGAATCCATCAAAATCCTTGAGGAAAACACAGGCAGCAACCTCCTTGACCTCAGCTATAGCAACGTCTTCCTAGATACATCACCAAAGGCAAGGGAAGCAAGGGCAAATATGAACTATTGGGACTTCATCAAGATCAAAAGCTTTTTGCACAGCAAAGGGAACAGTCAAAAAAACCAAATGATTACTGACAGAATGGGAGAAGATATCTGTAAATGATATATCAGATAAAGGGGTAGTATCCAAAATCTATAAAGAGCTTAGCAAACTCAACACCCAAAGAACAAATAATCCAATCAAGAGATGAGCAGAAGACATGAACAGAGATTTCTGCAAAGAAGACATCCAGATGGCCAACAGACATATGAAAATGTGCTCCACATCACTCGGCATCATGGAAATACAAATAAAAACCTCAATGAGATACTACCTCACACCAGTCAGAATGGCTAAAATTAAGTCAGGAAATGACAAATGACAAGGATATGGAGAAAGGTGAACCCTCCTACATTGTTGGGAGGAATACAAGCTGGTGCAGACACTCTGGAAAACAGTATGGAGGTTCCTCAAAAAGTTGAAAATAGAGCCACCCTACAATCCAGCAATTGCACTACTGGGTATTTACCCCAAAGATAAAAATATAGTGATCTGTAGGGGCATGTACACCCCAATGTTTGTAGCAGCAATGTCCACAATAGCCAAACTATGGAGAGAGCCTAGATGTCCATCAACAGATGAATGGATAAAGAAGATGTGGTACACATACATGTATACATGTATATATACATATATACACATACATACACACAATGGAATATTATGCAGCCATCAAAAAATAAAATCTTGCCATTTGCAACAATGTGGATGGAACTAGAAGGTATTATCTAAGTCCAATAAGTCAATCAGAGAAAAAGATAATTATTATATGATTTCAGTGATATGTGGAATTTGAGAAACAAGGCAGAGGATCATAGTGGAAGGGAGTGAAAAATGAAACAAGGTGAAACCAGAGAGGGAGAGAAACCACAAGAGACTCAATCTCAGGAAACAGAGAGTTGCTGGAATGGAGATGGGTAGGGATGGGGTGGCTGGGTGATGGACACTGGGGAGGGTATATACGATGGAGAGTACTGTGGATTTTGTAAGACTGGTGTCCTGTACCCCTGAAACAAATAATACATTATACGTTAATTAAAAAAAAAACACAACAACAACAACAACTATATTTGCTCAACTCTTACCTCAGAAAAGCTGATTCAAAAGGCCTGGAATGAGAAAGGAGGTTACTGGTAGGTGCATAAGGAAATACTAGCTTAGGCTTGTAAGGTGATTTCAAATGTTACTTCTCCAAATTGAGGACCTTTGATATGACCTCAAGGTCTCAAGCAATACTCCTCAAAGAGAATTAACTGACTAATTCTTTACTCAGAATTATTTAGTTACAGTTAAAAAGTAAGTGTCAAAGAATGTCTTATTCTGTTTGGGTTTTAAAACACCTCACAACATAGAATATTGAACTCAAAATACTTTTTTTTTTTTTTTTTAGTAACAGATTACTCAGATCATGCTTTGGGGCCTGAAAGTATAACATACGTCCCTCCCTTTCTCCTTCTTTATCTAGATGAGAGTGTAAAATGTCTAACATACTGAAAAGTACTTGTTTTTCATTATTTTTTCTGGCAGTCTTATTCATGAAATTATACAGAGAGCAAGGAAAGCAACTGGTTTTATTAAAAATATTAAATATTCATAGATACCTATGTTGTATCAATCTCTATAATGTGTCTGTCCAAAAGGTGAAAGGATGGCCATTTGGCATAAATAGTTGGGTTTTTAATCCTCAGCCATACTCTTCTTCATGCTCTTGAGCACCAAGTCCATTGTGTCATCTGATGTCAATATGCAATAATTATCTCTCATAAAGAAAGTGATGGGCTGTACAGAAAAGAGCCAACTATTTAGTCCTACACATGTGTCTTTTCTTCATGAACCTCATAAATTATGTCTCAACAGATTTGAGCACCACTTTCCTCACTAATGAAATGTACTTAAAATATACTCCTCACCTAGGAAGAGCTCCAAAACATAACTTATAAAATAAATAGGATATATATACATACACATACATACTGCTTTTGTGTTTCTAAAACATTTTAACATAGATTATATAAAAAATTAAAATATATAAGCTTGTTTTATGAAGTGTACAATACAGTTATTTTTACATTCTTGTTTTTAAGAATGTTATTAATATTGCTTCCATGCTCCTTTTCCATAAAAATAAACCATCAAATTGTCACTTCCTTTTTTTTTTTTGGAAGATTTTTATTTATTTGACAGAGATCACAAGTAGGCAGAGAGGCAGGCAGAGAGAGAGGAGGAAGCAGGCTCCCTGCTGAGCAAAGAGCCCAATGCGGGGCTCCATCCCAGGACCCTGAGATCATGACCTGAGCTGAAGGCAGAGGCTTTAACCCACTGAGCCACCCAGGCACCCCATATTGTCACTTTCTAAATGGTTAAATGAGATCTTTCATTTCTACTGTCTGCTCCTATAACACTACACTATCTCAGAGGACTTATCTATAGATGTTTCCTAACCCACTAGCATCAATAAAAACTCTTATATTTGCTTATGAATTCATTCATTTTCACTTACATTGTTGCACTGATTTTCCATAGTGATCTATGAAATGGGTACAACCCATGATTTCTCCATTTTGAACACGGAGAAGCTGAGGTCTGAAAGGCTGAGTGAGTAATGATGAGTGATAATAAAGATCAGAGGTTTGCTGAATCCTAATCAAATGCTTTTTCCCCTAAACTCAATATATAATATATATATATATATATACATTATATATATATGCTCTAAATTTATATGTATCATACACAAATATTTGCCTTTAGGAGTATCAGTTAGGTTTTTACTCAAGAAACTTCAATCCTTCTACAAAATATCAATAGCTTTTTTAAATCCTTCACCATAAATAATAATTTCCTTATAATGAAGCTAATTTGGCCCAACAAATAGTACCTAGTTGCCATGAGAAGTTTGGCATCACTCTATTGATGACTCCTGCATTTATATACAGCTTTTCAAGTACATATTATGGGCCTATTTAGCCTAGAAGGCTAGATATCTGAGATTAAAATAATGACAGAGACACAGTTCATGCTCCAAACAACTTATACAGTAGAAGAAAACATAGGGTGTCTGGGTGGCTCAGTTGATTAAGCCACTGCCTTTGGATCAAGTCATGATCCTGGAGTCCCTGGATCAAGTTCCACATCACTCCCAGCTCCTTGGGGAGTCTGCTTCTCCCTCTCACCTTTCTCTCTCTCTCGTTCTCTCTCTCTCTCAAATAAATAAATAAATAAATAAAATCTTTTTAAAAAGTAGAAGAAAATATAGACAAGTAAATAGATAACCTAATACAAGGCAAATGAGTAAGTGTTCTCACATAGGTAAGTAAAGAGTACTTAAGGGGGAACACAGAAAGACCACTGCTAAGGCAATCTTGTAGGGGCAGGGAAGTCTTCTCTAAAGGAAAATACATTTGAAAATACATTTGAACAGAGATCTGAAGAATGAATAGGATAAAGCAGAAGAGAGAAAAACATTTCCAGAAGTATAAACAGAGAGTGTACAAGTATGAAGAAGGAAAAGGGAAAACATGACTTTTTTTTTTTTTTTAGATGAAAGTTGTTTATATATGGTACCAGAAGACTAATAACGTAAGAATGGCAGAAAGTCAATTGCAGTGGTAGGATGGGGCCAGACTTTGAGATTACTGGTAGGCTAAGTGAAGAGCATGGACTTCACTTTAAGAAAAAAAAAAAAAAGGTATCACTGAAGGATGTTGTTCCTATGTGACTGTTAGTATTTCAATATATAAATCTTTGTGGGGACACAGTTCTACCCGCAACAGAGGAATATGATCATCCACAACCTTCTTTACTGAAGTGTTCTTCTCACTGAGGGTCCCAGGTTGACATCTCTGCAAGCCTCTTATGTACTTTTGTGATTTGCAAAATTTGTATTACGGCATTATAAATCTCCTTTTACTGGAGGTTATGTGTTTTTACTCAGCAGTCTATATTGCTTTCTGTGCTTAATTTTCTCGGCAAAAATCTGTAGCACTCTGTGAGTTACGAAATCTATTATGCACTTCCATTAAGGAACTTTAATACAGATAGTGGTAACTGTGTGATATAGCTAAAGCTTTCCCTGACCATTCAATGTTTATAATGACCCTTTATTCCCCTTTTGAACTATCTTTTTATAATCAGTGAAGAATATGTATACATTTTATCATCAGCACAGGGTGACACAGAATAAAGAAATCAGGATGAGACTCTTTCAGGACCCAGCCACTGAAGTACAAGCTAAAGTTCTTCATTTTGCCTGTGCATAATCAATGTTGAAAACGTTTGTTTTAAACAAAACTTTTGTTTAAAACTGTAGTATTCTAACTATAAGTTTATTAATACTGATTGTGTTTCATAGGAAAATGTAGAGTATCCAAAGAAAATAATTCAGTTACTTATAATCTCTAGGATAAACACTAAAATGAATACATCTGTTTATTTCCAGTCTTCAAGTCTTCCTACTTCTCTTTCTCCTCACCCTCTTTCTTTTTTTTTTTTTAAAGATTTTATTTATTTATTTGACAGACAGAGATCACAAGTAGGCAGAGAGGCAGGCAGAGAGAGGGGAAGGGAAGCAGGCTCCCCGCCCAGCAGAGAGCCCAATGCGGGACTCGATCCCAGGACCCTGGGATCATGACCTGAGCCGAAGGCAGAGGCTTTAACCCACTGAGCCACCCAGGCGCCCCTCCTCACCCTCTTTCTTATTGTCACACCCTTCCCACAAAATTACATATTATTTATATCCATCTTTTCCCCCACATACAATCCATCATGAACATTTCCTGATGGCAAATGAATTATTAGAATTGGGGTTTGACTGAGCGTAGCAACAGCAATAGCAACAAAAAAGCCTGTCCCATTACAATCAAATCTTTTCCTAACTGGAAAAAGTTAGTCTACAAGCTGTCTATGATTTTCCTAGTGTCGGAGTAGGATCTTTCTATCTTTTTTCTCCATAGAAAGCTTCCATTGCCAAGGTTCTCACATAGCCCTAGATGGCTCTGTATCTCTAACCAGTATATGTTTGTTAACATGGGAGTTGTCCTCTTTAACAATATGTAAAATTCCACTCACTCTCCTCTATCTAAAAGTGAACCCCCATGCTCACTTAAGAATCTTGCCTAAATGCTAGCCTAAGTCAGCACTTTGTGACTTACTTTATAAACAACTATGTCTACACAGAATGATACCATACTACACCTGACATCAGTAACTATAATTGTAGGAAGATTCTTCCATTAGTAATTTCATGCTAGTTACTGTGAAATAAATATTCAAAATTTTTCCTTATTTAGAATATATACTCTTTAATTATTATAGTTTAGATACCAGAATCTGTATCCTTCTAAAATGTAACTTTACTGGAATATAATAAACAACTTTACCAACCACAATTTTTGAAGGACAATGGTAAAATAGATAGCTTTATTAAGGCAATGGCCTTTCAGTTAATTTGATACAAAGACTCAAATTTTGACTTTCTCCATGTTAGAGGACACAGTATTATTACAAAGGCAAAAACACTGATTCCTGAAATGGATAAAATCTTCAGCTATATTATTTCTCAAGGGAAAAACAGTAGCTCAAACTAACCATTTCATTTGCTATAAACAATGTATATGTCCATGGCTAGTCCCATAGCTAGTACCTATAGAGCAATGTGGAGAAAAGCATGATGAATTGACATTCAACAAAATTGCTTTAAAAGCAAATATTATATATTCAAATGTTTTTCTTTCAAGTCTCTTTCTAGCACTAATTTATGCGCTAAAAAATAAAACACTGTAATAGCATATTACTCCTATTTTTCTGCTTTATTAGACAGAATAAATTGTGTAATCTTCTTTCATAGCACACAGTGAGGTAGAGAGTCATTTAATTACCTGTGAATCAAAGCAATTTAGGTAACTCTTTCTGATCATTATCACAGAGACTCAAGGAACCAAAATGTTCAATAATCAATAACAACATCAACCTCAAAACAAAGTTAAGCCCTTGCAATTTTCCTAAAATAGGAAGGCTCATTGTTTGACCAAGTAAGATTTCACTGACTCCAGAATTCCTCAAGCTACTCTCCTCTGACATGGCTCATCACTGCCTTAGTTAGTGTTTTGTGTCCATTCTACTCTCAATAAGGAAGTGTTTTCCTTATTTAGTACATTCTAGTAAACAAGCTTTAAAAGCACCAGAGTGATAACTGATATGTGTATACTCAATACCTAGAGCTATATCTGCCATATTCTGGGCACCAAATACATAGTTTATTGAAAAAAAAGTTTAAAAAATATTTACAACACTTTTTACAGATCTTCCTTTAGAGTATACATTAGCTACAGGTGTTTCTTCATGACAGGGTGACAAAGGACAACTCTATATATTTCTTTAGTAGTGTGGGAACTAGCTGTGAGAAATAATAATAGGTTCTTCCCTCAAACAACACAAAGCCCGCCATGTTAGCAATGAAAAGTCACATAAAAAATAAAAATATTGAGGAGAGGCTATTCTGTTGTTTTGATAGCTACATGACATTTTAACATACTGAAGTATTCAATGGTTGTGCACTTAAGACAGTTTTGTCTTATTTAACCCAGATTTTCTTGTTTATTTATTAAAAGAAACAAAAACAACAACAATAACAAAATTCTTTCCCACAGAGTCACCTTCTTGTTTTGCAAGATATCATTTTGGGAAACCGTAAGTTACATAAATATTACCAGGGAGTCTGGTGCTCTTCACTAGCAGCGCCTTAAGTGCTTGTGAGGCATTTGAAAAGTGCATGACAGTAATGGTCTGAGTTTTTAAAATTTAAAATTTTATTTTTAGCAAGTGTTTTGTACATTTCTTTTCAATAACTGCCAAATTTGTCAGCACTGCATTTAAGTAATTGTGTCATTTAATAATTGTGTTAATTATACATCGTAATGTATGTAACAATTTGTTTTTTCCTATTTATTCTGATAAGTGTTTATTAACAACAAACTCTGTGCCAGGCTATACAGATAAACATCGTCTTGCCTTCAAACAGTTACACAATACAATAGTTTCAAGAACAGAAACAAGAAAGTGAAGTAGAGAAATGCATGGCTTCAGGACACCTGATTATTTGAATATGCACAATATTTGAAAGATAATAATTTATTCTTTCATCCTGAGTTCAGATTCACATTTAAGAATCGATTGTTCACTGAACTAGTCTAGTCCCTTATGGTCACTTTCTTGTAATTATCTTGAAACAGTCTAATTTGGTAATTTTTAAACTGTTAGGAGGTGTTCTGATACATTTAAGACAGTTGTGTAAAATTTTAAGAAATATACAACCTCTAAAAATGTACAAAAATCCTATTGGGTTGCAAATCTCAAAAAGCTTTATTGAAGGGATGTTTTATCATCTACATTTTCATAGAAGGAAATAAAGTTCAAAAAGGCCAAATAATTTATCTATGAAAATCAGCTGATAAACGGATAAAAATGCAAATTCAAACCCAAGCCTTTGTCTAAATATTCTTTTCCCCAGACCACATCTGCTTTTCCCTTTGTGTGCCTGAGATTAAACTTTTTTTCATTACAATTTTTTTGCAATGCTTTCTTTTTTTTTAAACTGTTTTTATTTTTTTATTTTATTTTATTTTATTTTAGATTTTATTTATTTATTTGTTAGAGAGAGAGAGAGCGAGCACAGGCAGACAGAGTGGCAGGCAGAGGCAGAGGGAGAAGCAGGCTCCCTGCCGAGCAAGGAGCCCGATGTGGGACTCGATCCCAGGACGCTGGGATCATGACCTGAGCCGAAGGCAGCCGCTCAACCAACTGAGCCACCCAGGCGTCCCTTTGCAATGCTTTCTCAAGTTAACTAAATAAACAACAATTTAGATTAACTTTACTATTAAAACTAGATATGAAAAAAATTGTTTGGTAGAGAACATGCTTGAAAAATTAAATGCCTTTAGAAATCATTAATTTCAGCTATACAGCTCCCATAGCATTTTATTTCTGAGGGCATCATTTTGGATATTTTCTGGGCTATTTGTGGAATAATACTTCAACCAGCACCTGTCCCTAGGATGCTTAGGTAACGGTTCAAGCTGAAGCAATGGCACAGATTGTTATTGATATGTTAGAGTTGGCTAGTAAGGCTTACCACTTTTGCCACTGATCAGGTGATATTTAAAGCTTTCTTTTCTCCAGTTATCCTTAACTAAGGCCTCCAGAGACAAAAAAAATCATATCAATTTTAGATTTTCAATTGGCCTTATATGGCTTTTTTTTCACCTTTTCAATATTTATCTGAGATGACAGAACTAGAATAAAGTTGACTTTTGCTATGAGATCTATGTTATCTAGAGTTACCTAGATCTAAAGATCTAGAGTCTTCCAGAAAGTTTAATGTTATTTTTATACTGTAATATGTAAAAGGCCACAAGATACAGAGTAAAATCATAGTTCTAGCACCACAAAATACATGAAGTTGTAAACATTCTTTAGCTTCAATGTTTTTTGTTTTTTTTTTTTTAATATGTACAATAAAGAAAGCAACCTTATCTAAGGGGTTTGCAGTGAGGAAGTAAAAAAGTGCAATCATAGTTTTAGTCTTTATATGCAGGCATGGCGGTTGTGGCTGGCATTTAATAGATATTAAACAAAATTCAGTTTTCATGAATCTTTTTTACAACTATGCTCTCTCCAAGTTCTTTGACTATAGGCTATTATAGCAAAAAGTTTTCATCACAATTTTCTGTATAGATTTGTTGGCTAAAACTGGAACTCACCATACCCTTAAAGTGAGAGTATGTCCACTGCAGCTGCTAAAAGGAAGTCAGTTACTGCTATTTCTATAACTAATATATCAGAACAGGCTCAAAAAGAATGGTGCCTATTTAGGATTAAAATATACACACAGGGGCACCTGGGTGGCTCAGTAGGTTAAGCCTCTGCCTTCGGCTCAGGTCATGATCCCAGAGTCCTGGGATTGAGCCCCGCATCGGGCTCTCTGCTTGGCAGGGAACCTGCTTCCCTTCCTCTCTCTCTGCCTGCCTCTCTGCCTACTTGTGATCTCCGTCTGTCAAATAAATAAATAAAATATTTAAAAAAATATATATATACACACAAACTTCACAATGGGTAGAGAATCTATGTTGGATTACACTGGGGTTTTGTTTGTTTACAGTACTTGCCAATTTGTGTTTGTTTTGAAGTTAGAGTTAGTCCGCATTGTTGATGATATTGTAATTTGATTTTTTAAAATTCAGAAATATACTTAAAGTATGTCCAGAGTGTTTAAATTAACTTTAAAAAATTATACAGTTTTTTTAAAAAGAAGTTTTAGGTTCACAGAAAAATCGAGAGGAAGGTACAGAGATGACTCATATGTCTCCTGCCCCAATATATGTATAGTCTTCCTAATTATCTACATTCTCCGCCAGAGTGGTACATTTGTTAGAACTGATGAACTTATATTGACACGTTGTTAGATTACCATTCACTATTGGTGTTGCACATTCTATGGGTTTGGACAAATGTATAATGACATTCCATGTCAGCATCATACAGAGTATATTTATTGCCCTAAAAATATTTTGTGTTCTACCTATTCATTTCTTTCCCTCATCCCCTAGAAACTGCTGTTTTTCCTGTCTCATATTTTTGTCTCTTCCAGAATGCCATGAGGTTGGAAACATACAGTATGCAGCCTTTTCACATTGGCTTTTTTCACTAAGTAATATGCATTTAAGGTTCTTCCATGTCCTTTCATGACATCCATTTAATATTAAGCGAGATGTGTTTTCATAGTGGGTTTCTTATAGATAACATATTGTTCTCTTAGCCTTTCAATTGTTTGAGGATTCTATTAATATAATCTCTAGCTCATGGAGTCTTTCCTCAGCCACACAGTCTACTAATAACCCATCAAAAACATTCTTCACTTCTGTTAGTGTTTTCAATCACTAGAATTTTTTTCTTTTATTCTTTCTTAGGATTTCTCTCTGTCTCCTTGTCCATCTGTTCTCGCATGCTGTCTACTTTATTCATTAGATCCCTTAAAATATTAATTTAATCATAGTTGTTTTAGATTCCTGGTCTGAGAACTCTAACATCCCTACTATATATGATCTTGATGCTTGCCCTATCTCTTCAAATTGTGTTCTTTTGCCTGTTGATACGCCCTGTATTTTTTTTTCTTGATAGCCAGACATTATGTAAAAAAAAAGTCACATAAAGAAATGTTATAAATACACCTTTAGTTAGATGGTGAGGTGTGGGATGAGGGGAGTCCTATGATTAGGTCTCCAGTCGTTCAGTGAGCCTGTTCCTCTAAACTATGAGCTCAAGTCTTTCTTTAACTTAGTGTTTTGTTTTGTATTGTTTTTCCTCCCCTCAGGTTGGATAGGATGGCTAGAGTGGGCCAAAGTTGGCTAAAGTGGGCCAAATATTATTTGCCTTCATGATACTCCATTATACTCTGATAATTCCCCAGCAGGTTAGGTTCTGATTCAACTAGTTTTCCTTGAGGGCAGGCCTTATTAAGAAAAACAAAGCATTCTGGCATATACCAAAATAGCTCCTCTACCCATCCCCCAGCCAGAGGCCAGAGAGGACTTTTCTCCAATATATACTGTGGGAAACCAGTGAGCTTCTGGAGGTAAATTTCATAAAATTGTGGGGGTGGAAGGGTTGACTGGGACCTCCTGGAATTTTTAACTCTCAGAATTATCCATCCTGAGCCTCCTGTAATTCCTCAATCACAGTTCAGGTATTCCTACTCCAGTACTAATTATTGGCTATTTCTGCTGATGAGTTTTTGCTTTGGTAAGCTTCAATCCCCTGTATTTACTGTCCAACTCCCCAGTATTGGGGGAAATTAGTGTGTTCTGTGTCCTCTCTTTTCATATGAATCTAAGATTTGTTGATTTATGTGTTCAGTTTCTTACTGTTGTGCTGGAGTGACTTCCAAGGGTGGCATAAGAAGCCAGAAGTCAATCCTTCGGTGTATTTTTTATTCTAAAATAGTTAGTGATTATGTCCAGGATTTTAAAGTGTCTATAAATTTTTATTTCCAGGAATCCCCTAGGGAATTGATATAAAATGAAGGGAAAAAAACCATAAAAGAGCTATTAATTTACTAATTCATCCTTTTATCCAAGTTTTTAGTGCCAACTACAATCCAGACACAGGTCTAAGTTCTCAGATAGAAAGATAATTGAAGTGGAACCTCTATAACCTCTATTCATCATGAACTCACCAAGTCAGGGATATGGCATGCTTTCTACTCCATGTTCCTTTAAGGAAAAACACCAACTCTTCACAAAATCTGATCTGCCTACAGTGGCTCACTTAAGTCATTAGGAATCCTCTCTCACATTTTCTAGACTCTTCATTCTGGCTCCTTCAAAAAGCAACTTGTGTGTGTATGTTGGGGATGGGGAGAATGGCTGCCTAACATCAATTTTATTTTCTTTTGGCAGTAAAGGGCAATTTCCTTTTGGGGAATTATCACATATTTTTTTTTTTTTTTACCACAATCAGAGTGAAGGCTGAAATATTAACCTAGGTGCTATGCTTGATTATTATGTTGAAAATGACCCAGTCTACACAGATAAACTGTTCTCGTTCCCTGGAATCCATTCTTTTTTTTTTTTTTTTTTTTTAAAGATTTTATTTATTTGACAGAGAGAGATCACAAGTAGGCAGAGAGGCAGGCAGAGAGAGAGGGGAGGAAGCAGGCTCCCTGCTCAGCAGAGAGCCCGATGCGGGACTCGATCCCAGGACCCTGAGATCATGACCCGAGCCGAAGGCAGCGGCTTAACCCACTGAGTCACCCAGGCGCCCCTGGAATCCATTCTTAAACAGAGAGAGCTAAGCTAGCATTTGTGCTGAGATAAAACTGGAAATTAGTTATGGTTGTGGTTTTTTTTAAAGATTTTTATTTATCTATTTATTTGACAGACATCACAAGTAGGCAGAGAGGCAGGCAGAGAGGGAGCAGGCTCCCTGCTGAGCAGAGCACCCGATGGGCTGGGATCATGACCTGAGCTAAAGGCAGAGGATTTAACCCACTGAGCCACCCAGGCGCCCCTATTGTGTTTTTTAACCTAGATCTTGGCTGTCCACGACTACTGATTTTTATCCAGCTGGGTTTTCTAGACTTTGTATTATTTTGGAGTCTTGATAAATGCTTACTATTGATTTCCTTCTGGTTTGAAATCCTCAGAATGGATTTCTATTAATTATAAAGAAGTAATTTTAATTAACATGTCCAGATTTAGTGTCTACTGTGCCTTTTTCTTCATTCTTGAGAATTTTATTTTTATCTCTTTCTTTCTTGCTGGCTTCCAAGTAAACCATCATTGCTACCCCCAAAGAGATTTAACTTGTCTTCCTCTGATTCTCTAGCCCAGAGCTCCTTCTTGGTCAGTTTCCCAATTCCTGGATTCTCTAGCCCAGAGCTCCTTCTTGGTCAGTTTCCCAATTCCTGGATTCTCTAGCCCAGAGCTCCTTCTTGGTCAGTTTCCCAATTCCTGGTATAAATGCTCTGGTCAGGGCAATCAGTGCCTTCCTGGAGACTGGTATTAAATATATACTAACGCTTTATAAGAATAATAATAGAAGCAAGCTATTCGCAAAAACATGCATCCTCCAAAAAAGCTAAAGTGAATTTTAGTATCCTCTTCTGCTCCTTCCCATGACCTTCCCATGACCTTGCACCTAGCCTTCTGGCCATACCAACCATTATCCTGAAGCAAATTGCTTTTTTAAGGGCTCTATGCACTTACAACACTATTCACTCAACCAGGATATCTTCTTCATCTCTTCTCCCAATCTCTGCTTGTAAACTCCATACCATATGCCTATCACAAATGATCGGTGTGTGACTATTTTGGGGATTCTTTAGTTATTTTCAAGGCACTGTGCTAGCTTTATGTGGATTATCACATTTAAGCCTCATAAAAACACAAAGTAGGTACTATACAGCCTACTTTATAGATGAGGAAAGTGGCTTTGTAATATCATGCAGTAGGGAAGTAGCAAACATTGGATTTTGAGTCAAAGCAGATGTGACCTATAGATTGTGCTCCTAATGCTTACAGAAAATAGACTTTTTATGTAGTCTGTGGTTATTTATGTGTCTACACTTAAAACATAACTGTGTATATACTATACTTAATTGCATATCTACTGTTTTTTGTTAAAGAACTTTGATTAAATACGAACTTTTTCCTCCAGCAAATCTTATCTGACCTCATTAATATTTTAATTATTTTCTCATCAGTACAGCAAGAGTATCACATCTTGTTTAGTTCTTACTTAATCCTAATTTTATTATACTTAGCTCTTTATATCTCTGCCATTTATATTAATCCTTAAGCTTCTTAAAAGAAACAGTTATAGCAGGGAAAATGTGGGATATATAATAAAAGACATGAGACTCCAGAACAGGTATGTTTGGATAAAAATCCCAGATTTTGATGTACTACAAGTGTAGGCTTAAAACAAAGGCTGCTCTCTGAGACTCAGTTTTCTTATCTGTAAAATGAAGACTACAATACTTACATTGTAGGGTGTTGAGTGTCTTATTCATAGCAGGTACTGAGTAATTACTGAATCAGTGTTATTTATGGATTCAGTATAAGCGACCATTTAACTTCTACTTTTCTCTTTAAGATCTTGCAGAATGTTTTCCTTACCTTTTTCAGATCTTTCAGAATATAACTTTTTTTAATTGTACAAAAAAATGATAATGTAAAAAATTCTAAACTTTTAATATATAAATCTCATAAGTAACATTACAACAAAATATATAAAATAGATATTTTAACAACTGCACATGAATGAATTAAAATGAATGAATTAAACTTCAATGTCAATATAAATATATACAGAATTATAAGACTCAGTCTCATTATATTTAAAAATATTTTGGCCTGTAGACCACAGCTTTATATTTTTTTTCCTGGAGAGTTGTAAACAAAATTTTAATTTTTTTGCACTACACTTCTGCACCTTTCCACCTACCTGCCCCTCTTCCACATATAACACTGCTGCATCATCCTGTGTGGTTAAAGTGTGACCAAATGTAATTTAGTAAGGAGAGAGGTGAAGTGACGTGAAGCATGAAATTTAAAAATGAACGTCACACTGCTTTTCATATTGAATACTTAGCATTAATTCACACTGTAAGCAACTCAATGCAAATATTTTGTTGCAAAACAGAGAAAAGTAAAGGACTTTTGTACTTCACTGTAGTTGTGAGGAAGTTAGAAAAATTTCTATTCCAAGTATCAGACACAGGCACTTAGTTATGTACTGAGATTCAACTTCTGGCAATTTGAATATATATCCCTCAACCAATTATATTCACACTATTAACTTAGGGCACTGACATATCTGGTACCACATGGATGCACCTATGTGATTCTGGCTGACTTTTGATGGCATCTTATAAAGCTACATACAGTCTGGATCCTTAATTCTGACTCTGTCTTGTATACTTCTTCCCCCAGGACAATGTCTTTGTTTTTTGCCAGCCCTATTCCTACTATTTTTTTTTTTTTAACTTTGGAGAGAAGAAATCAATTTAAACTGACTGAAGGCAGAAAAAGAAAAGGATGAAGAAAATTTAAAAAAGAGTGTCAATGGATACTAGAGAATGTTTCTAATATCTTGGTCAGACTTGCAAGGCATTACTAGAGATACTCCTAAGAGGTACTCCCAAAACAATTTTTCAACAATTAACATATAGTTGGCCTGTAAGTTTAATAAGTCAAAATATAGGTTCACTGTCCCAGGCTCAACTGTGAAATTATTTCTGAGCTTCTTGGTTTACACAATGAATCCTTTCTTCTATCCCACATTTTCAAAATAATTTGTCCTCTTATAAGAAAGACTTAGTATATCTATTTATACATCATCTCCATCTCCTCTATGGGCATTTTAAATGCTTGATCGTAATTTTGGAGTTCTATGAATTACAGCTTCAACTTCCACTTTAGATAATAAAAAATTTGTGGGATACATGAATGATATATCAAAGAAATTCTTCTAAATCCACATCAATGAAAAACGTAGACTGCAAGAAGTCTCCTCCTTTGGCCATATAATCTAGACATGCCACTTAATGAAAGTACATGAGGTACCAATGGTACGTCTTTGAAGGAATATGTGGAATTGGATGTTTAAATTCTTTGCTGGTTAACCCCCTTCCTCAAAGCCATACGTCAAGTTCTCAAATGTCCTTCAGAATGTTGGATGAAAGGAATAAAAGCAATACTTTAATTCCCATTGCAATCTATAGACAGTAAAATGTTGGATTTTTGGCTAGGCAATCTTTTGATTTTGTGGGTTTCAGATCAAACTTAGTGCTTTCTACTTCATGTTTGGCACCATTCAAACTAAAGCTTTGAGGCTTTAAGACCTTATAAAGCATTGGGTAAAGTATCGAACGACAAAAATTCAGTGCAAATCGCTCCGGTATATTCATTTTAAAGGCATATACACCTATGTTAGGGTAATATGAAGCTTATTGTTCCTGACTACCCACAAAAACAGAATTATTTTATTCCAAAAATAGAATTTATTATTTGTTTGCTAAGACCTATGCTTGCTATAAAGGAATTTACAGTGAGAAAAGTGAGGTTGACAAGTTCCCATAAAAAGCAAAGTGAACATAATTGACTAAAAACAATTTCTTTTCCAAATTCTATGTATCTGATGACTTTTTCTCAGAGTTAAATTAATTATAAAATTGATATTAAAATTATATTTTAAAATTGTAAACAATCACAAATAGGGCCTTCATTAGGTTTTTTCACTTAACCCAATTTACTCATCAGAGCCCATACATTATAGAAATGTGAACTTTTTAATACATTCGTATGAAAATACTCTTCACTGGGCTTTTTAAAATGGCTTTATCTTACTGTGTTCTAAAAGGTGATCAGATTCAACTTATTTCACTTCCAAATAAACCACCTTCTCTAGAAAGTATGCACATATAATTACAACTTTCATTTACTTACCTTTTCTATGAGATAGCAAAATATTTTAATCTAACCAGTCTACATAGAGCATTCATAATCATGTCATTGCAGTTAACTCCGTCTTACACTAGCTCTAAAACAAACTAAATTTTCAGACAAAAGTAGAAAAAAATATTCGCTGCAAAATGTTTAAACATTGTAGAAAGGCTCCATAGTTTTGGGAAAATAACTGATATAAACTCAGAATAATTTTGAGTATTATTTAGGGCAAAGCAGTAACTAGAACATAGCATGTTGTTCACAGTGCTTCCCCACATCCAGGTCGGGGCACAGTGCCTACGGTGAATGCCTGCATACACAGTGGGTTGTGTTATTTGAGCGCTTACTAGATTCACCACTTTTATAGTAAATAAAAGAATGTCAGATTTTTGTCCAAAAAGAGATGTTCCCTCATTCTCCATGGTTGCTCACTGCAAATACAAAAAAAACAAAAACAAAAAAAGGTTCAAGCCCAAGAAATGGCTCAAATAAAGAGCCCTGAGACAATTTTTTGAAATGCCTAGCAAGAATTTTAAGAGCCCATGGTAGATTACCATTCCATCAGACTAAAAAAGATTACCATTCCATCAGACTGAAAAAAGATTACTAAAAACAAAAAACTTTAAAAATAATAGAGAAGATTTACAAAACTATGAAATACAATTCATAGAAATGAAAAATACTATAAAGATGAATTCAATGAATAGATTAAGCCAAATACCTGCATAGAAATGTAGTAAACTGGAAGATCAGAAGAATCCTTTCAGAACAAAGCACAGAGATAAAATTGGAAAAGAGGGTAAGATAAAATAATACAATGAGAAGATGAAACATTTAATAGAGTCCTACAAGATGGAAATTTAGGTAGAGAAATTATTTAAGAGATAATGGCTGAAAATTTCCCAAAATGAATAAAAGACATCATACACATATTTAAAAGAAAAAAAAATCTGAATGAATCTTTAGCAGGTTAAATTAACTGCAATGCATACTGAGGTTCAACATATTGAAATTTTTGAAAGACACAGCCAAAGGGAAAAATTAAAATAAACCAAATGATATTAAAGAGAAGAGATTCTCACAAAGAACCTATAGTAGGTTAACATCTGAATTCCTAGAGTTAATTTTACCCATTTAACAGTTAATAAGACAAGAAATCCACTGAGGTCAAGATATTTGGTGCACTACGGACATGTACAGAATACACCAATGCCCCTTGGAGGGATTCATATAATACACTGCACAATCTTCTTGTCATAGGCTATCTCAGTGGGCTTTCCTTTTCTCTTCCTCTTGCTTTTCCCATCCTTTTTTTTCTCACAACCAAGAAACTCTAGGCTTTAAAACACAGTCACTGCCAAAGTCTGCTCCCCCATCCCCTCCAAGTTCTACCTTTCATTCTAATCTGGATAATCACAGAATGTACTCCCATCAAATAGGATGATATTCCTGAAATAAAATATTACTGAAATAAATTCTGGTTGTTATATTTTTTTTCAACTCACAATACACATAAATTTATGCCTCAATCATTCAGTCAATTTAAAGTTATTCCAGAGTTGCACTGTTAAGAAAACATAGATGCTATAACCGTGTAGATATGTGTATGTGTGTGTATTTTCAAATTTCTCCTGTCTTCAAAATAGTAACAACAATATCAACCCAAATAAATAGTCTTACTCTTTTTACTTGGAACTTCTTCAAAAATATTCTGTTTCTATTTTCTCTACATCTCTGTTCATGAAATTGTCTCCTTTTTTGCTTGTCTGATATTACTCTTTGTTTTGTTTCATCCTGCTTTTTCGGTTGTAAAATGAGGTACTGAACGTGAAGGTTCTGATGTTAAGTTGGCTTATGTGTTACTTCTGTCCTGCTATATAGGAGTTGTGTGACTGAAAATATTGTGCCAGCAGAGCCTCAGCCTCCTCATTATTGAAATGATGAAGACTGTATCACAGGCTCTTTTGAAAATTAAATATTTTAACATGTAAATGGCTCAGGTTATATTGTGTGTTTATTAAATGTTAGGTACTTCAATATACTTCTTGCCTTTACCTTAACTCATCCCAAATGTACCTGACAGTTTCAGTGATTGCTTTGTCTCCTCACTACTCCCACTCCAAGGCTTTTAATCTTAGGCCTGACCCGAGCATTCTTTTCTCTTCTAAATAAATAATTCCATCCATGCGTATGATTTCTACCCACTTTACAACGAAGATATCTTTATCTTCATGTCTAGCTTTGCTATCCTTTTCTCTCATGAATTACAGGTCATTTGGAACGTTTTGCTCATGGAAAACACAAGCGGACTCGGCTCATCATTTCATCAAGCCTGGTCTTCCTTATTGCAGTAAATGAACTCCAATCCATAGCCACTTTTTTTAAAAGTAAAGACTTCCAGAAGTTTACACAATTCCTTCCTCCTCCATTTTTCATATACAGTCAGCAGCTAAGTCTAGCTAATTCCATCTTCTAAATGATTCTCAAATATATCTTCCCTCTCAAACTCTTCATACATTATTTCCTCAGTTACAGTACCCCAATAGTCTACCTTCATAACACCTGTCTTCAGGATAAGTTCAAGCAACCTTACATATCACTGGCAAAGCAATCATTCTAAAATCCAAATGCATTCTTCTACCTGGAATATTGAATCCTTATATTGTTTCTCCTAAGTCCCTGTCAAGTAACTGAAAAGAAAAAAAAAATCTATAAAAAGCAACTCAATGGGGGGAAGAGGGGTTGGGAGAGGGTGGTGGGGTTACATTATATGTTTAAATAAAGCTTAAATTAAAAAAAAAAAAAGCAACTCAAGCAGCATTAACTTCTCAGGGAACAGTTGCCTCATCTTCCAACTACAGATTTGGTGTTGCATCTTGGTAGTACCATAGGAACAGGGACATATTTTTCAGGGACTTATGAGTGTTTTTATCTTTCTCAGGCCACACTTTATCATATTGTGAGCAGTGGTATAATCTTCTATATTTCTTACTAGATAAGGAATTTTCTAATATCATGTGTAGCGAACACTTATTCAGTGATTAATAAGTGTCAGGGAGTATGTTAAAACTATGCATAAATTACATCATTTAATCCTCATAAGCTCTTGTGAAGTAGATAATAGTATTATTACGAACAGTTAACAGATGAGGAAACTAAAGGTACAGAGGTTAAGTAACTTGCTGACTGTCTCTTAGCTAGATGGTAATGAAGACAAAATTCAAACCTGAACAAGGTAGTTCCAGGCTGGTTTTCTCATGAACTATACTATACTTTCTCCTTTAGAGCTCAAGAGCCATTTCTCTGTTTCTCTATCTTAAATGTGCAGGACAATACTAAAACAGTAATAGACACTTTGTAAATATTCACTGGATGATTATTACATAAATGAATGAATGTCAAATAAATGAATATTTTAATAGAGTGCTTTTTGCCTTGATATACTGGATTTGCATGGAGCACTGGGTGTGGTGCATAAGCAATGAATTCTGGAACACTGAAAATAAATAAAATAAAATAAAATGGAAAAAAAAAAGATTTTACCAGAGAGCAAGAAACTGCCTGCACTTAAAATACTAATGTAAACTATATTTGAGTTAAAACATATTAAAGGGAAAAAATAACATATTTTTTAAATTTGGGAGTATTCTTATAGACTATAAGGATTAAATGATTTCTGTGTTTTAAATAAATGTATAAGCTTGCTTTATGTTTAGATTCAAAATATAGTCATATACACAATGAATCTGCAAAATTGTCTTTACTCCCACCCTCCCACTGACAAATTTAGCAATTTTAGAGATAGTGACCATGAGCAGCCTAACGAAATATAGTATCATCAGATTCCTCATCTGTAAAATTAGGACAATGGGCTATGGAATCTCAAAGGTCCCTTCTAGTTCCATCATTTATAATCTTCTGATTTAATTTATATCATATGTTTTATTAGTGCACAGCATGTTTTCTTTTAGTTCCAGACTAATTTCTTTCTAAGTCTATAGACTAGTGCTAATTGTCATGCCTAATCTATAGGCCAATTTGTAAGGGAAAAAAAATCCATTGGGGATATTGCAAAGAATCCATAATTTGCAGAGGGTAGAGTGAGAAACCTGCTGTGCTTGGATTGAAACAGCTGTTTTAAGAACCTTAAGCATCTGAGGAAGTCATCCAGAGAAAGGCCATCCACTGTGCTTTGATCTCTCCACTGAAGCACTGCCTGCCCATATGCTTGGTGAAAAGTCCAGCCTGTTAGACCCATGCCTAGGGCTAGCTTTCCCCCTTGTTTCTGCCCAGGAAATGACACCAGAGTGTTTCTAAAATGTAAGTGAAATAAAATTTCATTATGGTAGAGCTTTGTATGAAACTGAGGTTACATGATATTATATTAATTAAGCTGAGTAAGTCAACATTGTGCTTTATAAGTGAATAAATAAAAGAGAAAATAAAAAGGGAGGAAAGGGTAATGTTCAAAAACATGTGTGCAGAACTGGACAGTTTTTTTAAATGTTTCTCAAATATTTTCTCTTTTAATCTCCATAAGAGTCCTCTGAGTATACTCTAGTTACTTCCATTTTATAGATGGAGAAATTATATTCAGATAGTTGCTTAAGAGCCCCTAATTAGTAAACACAGGGTCTGGGCCCAAACTCAAATCTCCTGTTACAACTTCCTTATCCTTCCCATCACCATACATCACCAGAAGAGAGAGAATGATAGGGTAGATATAGTCAAGGTATATTTAATTTTCTAAAAAAAACTGCATCTAGATACAGAAAGCAAACATTTTTTAAAAAGATTTTACTTATTTATTTGACAGAGAGATCTCAAGTAGGCAAAGAAGCAGGCACAGAGAGAAAGGGGGAAGCAGGCTCCCTGCTGAGCAGAGAGCCCCATGCGGGGCTTGATCCCAGGACCCCAAGATCATGACCTGAGTCAAAGGCAGAGGCTTTAACCCACTGAGCCACCCTGGTGCCCCAAAAGCAAACATTTTTCTATGGAATGAAGAATAATTCGCATTGGTTGTCATTTAAGAGACAATTTTATGTAGCTTATTTCTTTAAGAGCACAAATTATCTTCACAGAATATTCAATTTTATTATCTTATTCTTGATCAGTGAAAACAATAATATGATAGGACACTGATGATGTACACTAATCAAGCATCATTTGATTTACACAAAAAAGACATTTAAAGTCTTAAATGCAAACCCTTCTTCCTAAACCATGGGAAAAGTCAAAGGCATCACTCTGTTAGGACTAACTCATTTTTTATACCTACCTTTGTGAAATCATTAATTTCCTACCTTACCTAGTCTTCTCCTTGTTTATCAACAATACCCCAAAAAACTAAAAACAGCATTTTCCAGACTTCCTAAGCATATAACCTCTGAGTAGCACATAGTAGTTGTTGGGTGGCTCCAAAGGAAGTTCTTTAATTGTGAACAACTTGCTGGAATGAACATCTTGCCTTTGCCCTTTTCTCTTCTTCCTGGAATGTTGGCATTGTGCTAGTTGTATCGCTGCCATTTAGGGACTATGAAGAGACAAGTATGAAGCCCACTGTCTGTTATGGATGGCTGAACAGAGAAAGAACATACTTAATATTGTGATGAATAATGCAGCCACTGACCCTGTCCCAGCCTGCCTGGCTCTAGGCTTTTTCCATGATACAAATAAACTGATACTTGATTAAATCGCTATTTTGGGAGTTCTCAGTTATATACAGCAGAACATAATACTTAATATATTTACCCTGAACCAATCACTATATCCAGAGAGAATTATGGGAACTGACTGGCTTACATCTGTCTATTGCCTCTCACCTTACTAATTTCTGTCCATTTATATATATTTTTCAATCAAGCCAATCAGGGCCCACACCACAAAAACCATATAGATGCTATAAAATGGGAGAAAAATCCAGGTACTGTGAGAAAGGGACAAGAAATAATGGATAGGTAGTCCTTCACAAATGTCAACTATAATATCCATGTGCCATATTTTATTTAACTAGTACTCCATTTGGGGATATTTAGACTACTTCTATTTTATTATTATCAAAAGCAATGTCTTGTTAACATCCTTTGTAGATAAATCATTGTAAGAGTTTCTGTGTATGCATGTGTTTTGTTTTTTCTTTTTAATAGATTACTAGGAAGAGAATTACTGGTACAAATCTTACTATTTTTTTTATAAACCTTGACATATTTTTCTAAATTGATTTTAATAATGTTTGTTTCAATCAAACTGCTCCAGGTATAAGAATGCTCAAAGTAAAGTTACCATCATGATCACTATTTATTTCTATCATCATATATATTTCATTTAGTTGCAGATGCAAAAATTAAATTTAATTAGACTTAAACAAATATTTTTGTTTTAGTTTTTGAATTATATATTTGTGAATCATGAATGAATTAATAAAAATTTCAAAGTATGTGAAGTGTAATTTTAAATAATGTCAATTAAAATATCTGTGTTAGTGCTTCTCAAGCTTGAGAGGGCTTTTTCACCCTAACTTTACTGAAGTATAATTGACGAGTAAACTAGTATATATTTAAGTTGTATAACATTATAACTTGATATATGTTTACATTATGGAATGATCACTATAATCGTTAATTAACACATCAACACATCATAGCTACCACTGTTGTATATATGTGTAATGAGAACACCTTAGATTTACTTTTAGCAAAATTTAAGTAAACAATACAGTATTATTAACTATAGCCATCATTCTGCACATTGTACATTCTGTACAAAACTTATTCCTCATAACTGAAAGTTTTTTTCCCTTTAACCAACATCTCCCCATTTTCCCCACCTCTGATTCCCTGACAACCACCATTCTACTATTTCTAGGAGTTCAACCTTTTTTAGGTAGCACATATAAGTGAGATCATACAGTATTTATCCTCTCTAATTTTAGTTATCATTATGCTCTCCAGGTTCATTCATATCATCACAAATATATACATATCACATATATACATACATCATATTTTCTTTATCCACTCATTCCTCAAGAGACATTGTTTCCATATGTTGGATATTGTAAATAATGCAGGCAATGAACCTGGGAGTGCAGATATCTCTGAGATACAGATTTCATTTCCTTTAGATATATACTCAGAAATGAAACTGCTAGATCATACGGTAATTGTTTTTATTTTTAATTTTAACTGTATTTCCTTTTTGTGAACATTCAGTTTATGCACTTAATTTTTCTAAGGACTGTATTATCTTTTTCTAAGAATTGTCTTTATCTTTTTTGTATATATTAAATATTTTTCTAGTTCCTTAACTGTATTTAAAACTTTCAATATTTTGAATTTCAAGATTTAAAATTTTTGAATATCCCAAGTTTGTGAAGCATCTTTTGTGTTCCTACATTGATTTTACATTTAATTTTAAGTTAGTTAAGTACTACTCATTTATATTTTCTTATACCAAGGTGTCTTATTAGTTTTCTAAAATGGCTTCTTGTTTTAATGATTATCCCTAAGGATAGTTAATTAATCTGTTTTTTTAAAATTTTATTATTATTTTTATTTTACCACTTTCTTTTCTATAGTTCCTTTGGATTGATGATATGCACCCATCATGTTTAGGAAAATGCTCATTAATATTTAATATTTCCTATTTTCTTTTTAAACATTTTACTTATTTATTTAAGAGAGAGAGAGATGTACTTCAGGAGTTATGAGCAGGGGGAAAAGTGAGGGAGAGGGAAGGAATCTCAAGCAGACTCTCTCTGAGAGGAGGCCCATCAGGGCTGGATCTCAGGACTCTGACATCATAACGTCAGTTGAAACCAAGAGTCTGACACTTAACCAACTTAGCCATCCAGGCACCCCTAATACTTACTCTTTTCTAAAACAAATTTAAGAATATAAATTCCCCTCCAAGTTCTTATTTAGCTTCATTAAACGTCACACATCATGTGAAGTTTACTCACTTACTTTTCATAAACCCATTTTTATATTCCAGATCTATAGCTCTAAGAATGTGTTTGTTAGCGAATTACTAATCTTATGTTGTAATCATAATGCGGAGTTGATATTTTACAATTTAATGGCACTTTCTTTACAACCTGGAAACACCATTTTTTGGTAAATGTTGCATTAACCTCTTAAAAGGATGGGGGAGGGGGCTAGCATTAATAAGATGGTAAAATAGAACGTTCCTGATTTCTTCCTCCTCCCAAAGAGGGATGCAAGTAATAAGCAGCTACATGTGTAGGATAGTTCGATGAAAAAATCCAGAAACTGGCTGAGAATATCCTATACACCCAGCGGCTGTGAAAATACACACAATGGAACACGTAAGGAGAGCTGAAACACACTCTCATCCTAAATGCTACCCCTGGCACAGCACCATACAATCCAAAAAGGAATCAACTCCCACCTATTTCCTGAAGAGTGAAGAAAAGTTTAGACCACGCATCCAATGCACCAACCTTTACATTGCCACCTGAGAACTGACCCCCAACGCATATATTTCTGGGAGTTGACAGAGATTCATTAACCCTCTGGGACCACAGAGGATGAAGAGTCCACTTTAAACCAGTGCAAGAGCACTTCCAGCCGCAGCTCCGCCATAAGGTTGAGCTTCCAGCTTCTCCCTGGAAGGGTCTAGACCAGGCTTTAGGGTCTAAATTCCCGCTCTTCCGACTGGGGCTAGAGGGCCCAGGATCCTGGCATGGCTCTCTGCTCAGCAGGGAGCCTGCTTCCCTCTCACTCTCTGCCTGCCTCTCTGCCTACTTGTGATCTCTCTGTCAAATAAATAAATAAATAATTTATTTAAAAAAATAAAATTTTGAAAAGGAAAACAAATGTGTATGTTCAGCTTTTGGGGAGCAGAGCAGTGTTACTGATTATCTATTAGAACAATTCATAAATTATGTTGTTCAAATCTCCAAAATTTCAACTGTTTTAGCTACATAGCTATCATTTTTAAGGATTTAGAATGTCCCTTATGATTTTAGATAACTTTTAACTAAAACCCTTTTTCTGTCATGAATCACACCACATTTGTTGATACTGTCTTTTTACAAGAGAGTGGGGAAGACAGCATATGTATATTTTTAAAATTTCTAATCCCACTCCTTTTGCAAAACTGTGCTGCTCACATATGTCTTAGATAACATCTCTTATGCTATCCATAATTCACCCAAACCCTCATCAATATTATTACAACCCTAAATTCTCAGAAATTGACTTCTGAGGCTCATTATAAGAGGATGCTCCCTTATTGGCAGATTTTGCTTATTGATATAAGGAACAGCGAGACACATTTCAATATAATGTATGGCTTTTGTAAATTTGATTTTTTTAAGATTTTATTTATTTGTCAGAGAGACAGAGAGAGAATGCACAAGCCAGGGGGAGGGGCAGAGGGATAAGCAGGCTCCCTGCTGAGTAAGGAGCCCAGTGTGGGACTTAATCCCAGGACCCTGTGATCATGACCCGACCCAAAGGTAGACCCTTAACCAATTGAGCCACCCAGGTGTCCCTGTAAACCTGATTTTAAAAGCATATCCTTAAAACAAATATATATATAATATTTAACATTGATTTAATATTTTACAAGCCCAATGATTTATCTTAGGTTAAACTTAAATATCATAACATGAGAGATTTTTGCTTGATTCTTCTAATTTTAAATGAATTATATATTTTAATCAGTCAGACTCATGGACTGATTCTTAATGATAAACACATGGGAGACTTAGATTTAAGATAAACAGGCACTTTAATACATTCACTATGAGGATCATGCCATTGCTTTTTGAGGGAGTGGAACACTGATGTTCATCATCTTGGAATCCCGGCCTGGTATAAATGTGCATTGGACTAAATTCTAAGCAGACTAAGCAGACTAATTCATGAGGGATAACAAATAGTGATTAAGTTATAACTTTTTCTAAGTTTGATGATTGCTTTTTTCCTTGCAAATATACTCTAGTCATCTTGATTGGATTTGAGGATATTCCACATATTTACAAATTGTCCTGAAGGATGAGCTATTTCTAAGATAGCACCTCTCAAACATTACCTTTTGATTTTTCCACCTTTTCTCTTCTGTAACTAGTCTTTTATTGAAATTAAAGGGACACATCTTTCAAACATATTCTCAAAATTCTCACTTCATTAATTTTAAGTGTTCTTCCTGTCCTTGAGCTGCTAAAAGTAAATCAGAACCATTCTCAATGTTTCTTGACCTATAACTGGCTTTTGATAACATAGAAATTTCACTAAAATAAATGCTTTTGATATGTATTTTTAGCTTATAATCCCTTAAGCTATTTTGAAGTACTATTGATTGAATAAGAGTAAAAAAAAAAGATACATTTTCAGTTTTAAATGATAAAAATGATTTTCTTGTATTACATAATTTTCTATCCAACATTCTATAATTCTGTTTGTGATTATATAATCATAGGGTCCTAAATAATAGCCCTGTAAATCTTCAAGATCTTTTAATGTTTTACGTATCCTAACTCATCTTATTCTCATACTATTTTACAGAGAAAGAAATGAGTCACAGTAGACTCAGATGACTTTCCTAGGTCACAGAGCTGGTAAGAAATGAAGGAAGGATTTAAGTCAGACCAGCCTTGTCTGAAGTCCTCTGGGCTTTATTGGAACTTCTGGCAACATAGGATAAGCAATAAATCAAACTACATATTATTACACACAAAAGAATATGGGAAACTTGTTAAAGGAATTCAAAGGAGAAAAAATACAACATTGTCTTGGAAGTAGAATGGCAACATACCACGTAGAATGCGTGGGCAGTATTTTTAATAAGGTAAGTGTTAAGTAGAAATTTAACAGTTCCATTCTTTCTACTACTTATTAGTGTAACTTACTCTTTCTCTTATTTTAACCCCAAAATATTTTCAAAGGTGTTTGTAAGAATGATGTAATCACTCCTATCATAACATTTTTTTTTGTGGAAGTTTTAGATAATAATCAAGAAAGACTAAAGGATAGATATTTGAAAGAAAGGAAAATTATCATTAGTATTACTAGTATTTGCAGAAGTGATTCTTTTTTAAAAAAATTTCAGTATATTAATGTACAGTGTTATATTAGTTTCAGGTGTATAATAAAGTGATTCCACGATTCTGTACATTACTTAGTGTTTATCACACTAAATACTTTTAGTACTTTTAATCCCCTTCACCTATTTCACATATCCCCTCCCCTGACCTTTCCTCTGATAACCATCAATGTGTTCTCTATAGTTGAGTCTGGATTTTGTTTTTTTGGTCTTCTTTTTCTTTGTTCGTTTTGTTTCTTAAATTACACATATGAGTGAAATCATATGGTATTTGTCTTTTTCTGACTTATTTTGCTTAGCATTATACCCTTTAGATCCGTCCATGTCATTGCACATGACAGCATTTCATTTTTTTTATGGCTAGGTAATATTCAATTGTATATATATATACTACATCTTCTTCCCCATTCATTTGTTGGTGGACACTTGGGCTGCTTCCTTATCTTGGCTACTGTAAATAATGCAGTAAATATTGGGGTGCATATCTTTTCAGATTAGTGTTTTCATATTCTTTGAGTAAATACCCAGTAGTGGAATTACTGGATCATGTGGTAATTCTATTTTTTAATTTTTTGAGGAACCTCCATACTCTTTTTCACAGTGGCTGCCCCAGTTTGCATTCCTACAAGAGTACATGAGGGTTCCTTTTCTCCACACCTTTGCCAACACTTATTGCTTCTCGTGTTTGATTTTAGCCATTCTGACAAGTCTGAGGTAATATCTCTCTGTGGTTTTGATTTTCATTTCCATGAGGATGGGTGATGTTGAGCATCTTTTCATGTGTCTGTTGGCCATCTGTATGTTGACTTTGGAGAAATGTCTGTTCATGCCTTCTGCTCATTTTTTATTTAATTGGATAATTAATTAATTAATTAATAGGTAAGTAAGTAAGTAATTGGATGTGTGTCTGTGTCTCTGTGAGTTGAAGTGTGTAAGTTCTTAATATGTTCTGGATTCTAACCCTTTATTGGTTATGTCATTTGTAAATATCTTCTCCCATTGAGTTGTCTTTTCATTTCATTTTTTTGGTTGTTGCTGTTTTTTTGAATTTCATTTTTATTTTTGTTTTTGTTTTATGCTTTGCATAAGCTTTTTACCTTATGTATTTGCAATAGTTTAATTTTCTTTTGTTCCCCTTGTCTCAGGAGACATATCTAGAAAAATTTTGCTACTTCCAATGTCAGAAAAATTACTGCCTGTGCTGCCTTTTCCAGTGTCAGGGAAATTACAGTCTGTGCTCTCTTTTAGGATTTTTATGGTGTCAGGTCCCACATATGGGTCTTTAATCCATTTTGAGTTTCTCTGTGTATGTTTTAAAAGGTGGTCCAGTTTCATTCTTCTGCATGGTGCTATCCAGTTTTCCCAACAACATTTGTTGAAGGACTGTCTTTTTCCAATTGCATATTCTTGTCTTTTTTGTCAGATTAATTGACCACATAATTGTGAGTTTATTTCAGATTGTATTTTTAAAAAAATATCTTCTAAGGAGCTCAATTAAAACATTGTTGGAATTTTAAAAATTCATCTTATTTGAACATACAATTTGAATAGTTCCATATGGCGACATAAAATATAAAATGCCTAGTAATAAATGAATAAAAATATACAGAATTTAAAAATGTGCATTATAAATGTCTCTTAGAAGGAAACTGAAGCAAACAAACAATTGAATTATATACCTAATAATAGATGGCATAATCTCTGTTAATTTACTGTGCACATATTTATTGAATAATCAGTTTATGGCAAATATGAGCCATATTTGGCTCATGGCCAATGTGGCAAGTATGAGCCAAACATTGCCTCTAGAGAAATTACTATTGAGTGGCAGAAGGATTAGTCATATGGCCTATAAAGTTATTATGTAATAGAAGACTGTAACCTAGTAAAGGAGTTCATAGAAACTACCCCAAGAAAGAGATAAAATATGTAAAATCGAAAATAATTTGAAGAGGCTCCTACCTGCAGAGGGTGGGAGTGGATAGCCCCTTCAAGGCAGAAGGAACATTTAAGACTCTGGTTGGAGCAGAAACATAGCAGTATCAGGGAAAAACTCTTGTGGAATTAAAGTATGGTGAGTGAAAAGAAGTACGTTGAAAGGTGAGACTATGATAGGGGGTATAGATCAGATGATGTTAGTCCTACTTAGACATGGTAAAGATGTGCTCTTAAGAGCAAAGGGAGACCATGGTAACATTTCAAGTAAGAAGAAAGTGTGATCCCTCTTTTCCCCCCACCAATAAAAATCATTCTGGCTGCAATTAGAGAACAAATTAAAAAGGGGATAAGAATTCCCAGAAAGACAAGAAAGGAAAGCACAGAAGATGAAGACAAAGAGGACACCCAGGTTTGGGGATGGAAGTAGTATCATTTAGTGAAATAGAAATATTGAAAGAACTGGGGCACCTGGGAGGCTCAGTCAGTTGTGCATCTGACTCTTGATTTTGGTTCAGGTCATGATCTCAGGATTGTGAGATAGAGCCCTGTGTTGAGCTCTGCTCTCAACTGGGAGTCTGCTTAAGATTCTCTCTCTTCCTGTGCTCCTCCCCCAGCTCACACTCTCCCTCTCTTTCTCTTTAATAAATAATTGAATAGACATTTTTTAAAAAAATTGAAAGATTAAAAGATTTGAGGAAATCAGAAAATAGATCAAGGAATTAAAAAAAAAAGTAAACCAAACATCTGTGTATCTCTATCCACACTCTTTCTCTCCCTTCATTAGAATTTGCTGTGTAAAAAAGAATTTTACACAATGAGAGAATTGTTCAATGAATAGTGATGGGACAAAAACTAAGTATTAAAGACAATTTAATTATGGGCCCAGCATGCAATTTCAAAACATTTAACGTAATAAATTTCAAACATAGTAAGTATTTAAAATCCTATTTAAAAAATTAAAATTTAATTAGAAGATTACCCAAGTAAAATATAAATTAAATATTCTTAGGGAATATTTTGGTAATTAAACTTAGGATCTTGACTTCAAACAGACACTTTTGTACTGTTTTGACGTGGGGCTGGAATTTTGCAAACCAATTTTCTCCTTTGATAGATGGTTCCTTATTAGAGTCTTTCAGTAGAGATAAATAGAAGAAGGGTGTAGGAAGAAGGACCCATGACTTCTGTTTGCTTCCTGCTTCTCTCGCCATCACCACAGCACTTCATCCTTAGAGCAACAGAGAACCGATTCCTGTAGTAGCAGGTAATTCCACTTTTCAGTCTTTTAATGCTGTGGGAAACCATGACTTTCTACTGTAGCATCTCATACGTAGCCCCATCTTAACATCATCTGTTCCTCAGAGATCTGAGTTCCAGATTCAGAGGACTCTTCCTCCAGGTTTCTAAATGCTACCTATTCCAACCTTATCTCTTTGTTCCCCAGCCATGAAAGTAGTAATTGCTTCCTTCTGTGATACTTTAGTATCTCCTTTTTGTCTTTCTAGTTCTCTGAGACATGGTGTGTAATTCTTTATACAAAAAACTCTGTTAAACTGTCTGTTGAAATTTTTGTATCTGGACTACACTGGCTGATAGAGTACTGTTATTTAACTATGATATCCACTAAAGAAACCTTAAAAGGAGAGATTTATAGATTTGTTAATGTTAGAAAAGCTACCAGTGTTCTATGGGAACCTACAATTTGTTAAATACTTCTCTAAGTGTTAAGAACACAGGATTAAAGACAAACTGAATCTTTGACCTTACGGGGCTTACTTGACAGTGAGGGTTAGATGTGAGATAAGGATTATACATGGAAGCAACATAAGTTCAAGTGTTGATAAGGGCTTTGTTAAAGAAAAAAAAAAAAGAATGATACGCTAGAGTTATGATAGTGTCTAGGATAGGGAGTGGAGCAGATATTTAACCTGAGACCTATAAGAAGCAAATCATGAAAACATTCATAAAGGAAGAGCTTCCTAAGCATGCAGTCCTGAGAGTAACATGAACTGTTATTCTTTCTGTTTTTGTAAGAAGAGAAAAAATGTGTTTGCTCCTGCAAGAAAACAAATGAATGGACAAAAGAAGGAGAGTTAATAAATAAATTTGATTAAATAAATAAATAAAATTAGCAACATTTATCATATGAAGACAAAAATGGGTAAACACGGCACTGGATTAGTGGTATTCAACAGTCAAAAAGGTTATATTTTCAAAACCATTCTTTATGTAATTGAAGGATGTTAAGTCCAACTTAAGAACCCAATTGATATATGTCTCATATTAAGGATTTTAGAAATTTTCTTCTTCTTTGCAGCATTTTTCTATAAATGGTTGTTAAGGATATTAATATATCAAAATTGCAGAAACATAATGGTTATGAAACTTTAAGATCTAAAAAGCTTTCAGATATACTACCTCATCTATTTATGACACAAAGAATAACTGAATGAACCTTCATTTTCATAATGATTCTCATTAGTTCTTAAAATTATATTAATTACTTCCAACTACTCTTTCTCATGAAACAAATACATAGTAAATACTTACTATATGCCTTGCACTCTTGCATGTGCTGACGATTTCTTTGCCTCCATGATACGGAACCAGTACCATCAGTATGTAAAAAAATAGTTGACTGACATTTTAATAGTAAAACTCCTGTGAGGATCTTTTTTTTCTTTTTTAAGTCCATACCTATCCAAGGATTTGAAATCCCCTGGACAAGATAATACCAGGAATTTCTCCTCTAATCTACACCCCTCCCTCTTAAAATTAATGTAGTTTAATAGAAGAAAGCACCTTCATTGTGAAAATCATTGCATTAACATACCTCTTCAGCAAAATACTTTCATGCGCATTCTGCAACTCTAAATTACCAAGTGTGTCAATTTCAGACATCTCAGATAACAAATGTTCTGATTTCTGGCCACTCTCTTCTACTTTCCTATTCTATATCCTATTTTAAAATGTGTACCCTAATAGTTCCTCTAACTTATTAGCCCTATGTTGTTTGCAGAACGAGAGGTCTATAATTTTTCCTTTTTCAGTTTATAACCTGATCTAGCACTACAATCAGTATCACGAATAAAATCTCTACTCCAATATTCCTTTTTTTTTTCCTCCTTTACCTTTTGTACTTACCTGACAAAATCTAAATTCTCCAACTATTTCTGCAGTATATCCAGACTGCTGATTGTAGGGCTTAGAGAAGAAAATGCAATCTCACTGACCGGTCTGTCTTTGAATTGATGGCTACAAACCTCTAGTGAGCCTTCAGACCTTCCATAAATCCTGCTGCATTTCTATCAGACATTTTTTGCTGTCACTCCAGATCCATTCTTTACACTTTCCAAAACTGTTCTTTTTCTTGGGAGACTGATCTGTCTGGGCTCTCTAGGTTTTGCAAAATTTCAACCTTTACTGGGAGCAGGAGTGGGGGATGGAGGTCCCTTGAAATTATTGGAGTTTCTATTATCAGCCCTCCCCACTAACAAAAACTTAGACATGGGAGTACCCATGCTTCTCAGGGCCGTACAGCAGTATCTAGATTCTTTTTACTTTTTACTTTATGACTTCTTAGATTTCTTAGATTCTTTTTACTTTTTACTTTATGATTTCTTCCCTTTTCAGGGCAAGGTTATCTGGTCTCCAGGAAGTAGAAGTATTACACTTCTCAACTGCACTTCTAATGCTGTCACTATAGCATAAGGTCTTTACATCCCATCCTTAAAAGCTAAGCTTTTAACTTCCTATCAAGACTCTTATTATTTTGTATTATACCCTATCTCAATACAATAGGTCCAGCTATATGAATGGGATAGCATTCATTTAGACAGCATGAAATATTAAAGGATATTGAGGAATAGAGCAATATTTCACACACAAAATATATATGAAACTGAAGTTTTCTAAATTAGCCCTGAGAATACATTAACACTAAATTGAAGAGGCTTTTTCAACTGGTAAT
>RCUC01153939.1:0-25523 GCA_003697995.1 Taxidea taxus jeffersonii | reverse complement strand
GGGGGGGGGATTTTTTTCTTGTCTACTTTATTTAAATACAATGGATGTATAATAAACTGTACATATTTAAAGCATATGATTTGATGCGTTTTGACATACGTATACGCCTGTATAAATCATCACCACAATCAAGATAGCGAACATCGCCATCAGCCTTCAAAGTCACCTCATGTCCTTTTGTGTCTCCTTTTATCCCTCCTACCCAACCCCATCCCCAGGCAACCAGGGCTCTGCTTTCTGTCACTACGGATGAGTTTGCATTTTCCAAAATTCTACATAATTTTCCAAAATTTTATATAAACGGAGTCATAGAGTATGTATTGTTTTGTGTCTGGTTTCTTTTATTCAGCATACAGGGGAACGGAATCTGAGCTGGACTGGGAGGGATGGGGTATGACTCAGAGAGGAAGCAGAGGGCATGTTAGGAGAAAAGACTAGTGCGAACAAAAATCCAGAGGCAGAAAAATGCAAGGTAACCAGACTAGACTGTGTCAAGGCTCACTCACTCACACAATGCATCGAACATCTGTTTGAGCTCCAGCTTTATGCGGGGCACTGTGCTAAGAATGGAGCTAGAATGGCATGTGGGGTCTTCTGTTTGATGCTCTGGGTTCAGTGTCCAGCCTTCCTCCCCTGTTCTGTGTTCTGTGAGGCTGACCTGTATGGAGTACCCACGGGGTCTCTTCCCTCTGACTTCTGCTTGGCTTTGGCCAATGCGGATACCAGTGGGAGGTCAGAGGGGGGTTGGGCAGTTCGTCCTCTGGCCCCTTCCTTGGAGCCACAGCTCCTGCTGAGAGACCGTCTCTACTGCCCGACAAGCCATCATTCCAGGTGCTTCTCTGGGCATGTGGACCAAAGCCGATGCTCAGTGCTAAAAAGCACCGAAAATGGCCTGGTGAAGGGACAGGCTGTTTTCTGGAGTTCCCTTCCCATTGCCATCCTTGGATGACACTAGGGGCTCACGGCCTCTCCCTGCCCCCACCCCGCACCGGCCCCAGGGAGGAGCTCTGGGCAAAACCTTCAAACCTGACTCACCCCGAGGTCTTTGCACAGAGAAGCTGGGTCTTCAGGGTTTCTGGGAACTGAGGGCCTGGCCCCACCTGAAAGAACAATCTTTAGATGATCAGAAAGAGATTTTTGAATTTATACCTGGTCCCGTTCTGATTAGTATGCTTCTCCCAACAACACCGCCAGGACTCGGTGCTGAAAATCCCTAAAATGAAAGTCCCTAAATGGAAAGTTCTATCTTTTGCAGGAGGGCGGGTCTGATTGTTTGGGCTAGTCTGAGGGTTGTCACGAAGTTGGTGCTACGGGGACTGTGACCTCCCCTCACCCCCATGTGGACCCCATGAAATGGGACAGACATTTGCTTTTCTCCTTTGGAACTAAACAACAAAGCATCGTGAAAAAAGGTCGCTGCATTTTTAGTCACTTCTGCTCCTCATTGCTGAATATCTTTCTAGACCACAAAGACCCTTGTTTTATTTGGCGGGGAGGCGGTGCGGGAGGAGGGACTATTGCTTTGAATAGTGTTGCTTCTTAAATACTCCTCTCTCTGATTATGGAAGGAATCCAAGTTGATGGTGGAACATTTTGGAGATGAAGCCGGATGTCAAAAATAATAAATAGGGGGTATCTAATCCAGAACAAGGATTTACTTTAATTAAATCCTGCTCCTCCCCTAGGAGGAGAGAAAGCAAGAAATAGGACTTATTAAAGGGCTTGGGGAGGTACATCTTGAAGACCCGAGCTTTTTGGCAGGCTGTGGCTTGATGCGGGTATTAGGTCTGTTCAGAGGGACTTTGTGGGTCAAATAAGGACCAGTCGGTAGAAGACACGGGGGGAGGGGGCAGATTCAGCATCTGTAGAAAGTCAGTCTTGCCAACCCTTAGGACAAAAGAGGATGAGCCTCCCCATCACTGGGGGGTATGCAAGAGAAGGCTGATGGGATGTAGAGGGCATTCCAATAATGACCCAACAGGTTATCCATTTCCAGACACCTGCAAATCACCCAGGCCCTTGTAGAAAACCCAGACTCATTCATTTGCATACGCACCTGACGTTTATTGAGCACCTACTATGTGCCCGGCCCTGGGTGTGGCAGCAGGGCCATCACAGACACAGGACAAATGAGGTCCTGGTGACCATGTGGCTCATGTCCTGGTCGGGAGACAGACAATGAAATGTACATACGTAAGGTATTTTTATGTGGTGATCAGAGCTGCAGAGTTAACCAACTCAGGTCATTCATAGAAAGGGATAGGGCCTGGGGACCTGCTTTAGCTGTGGGCCTCAGGATGTGATGTTTAAGCAGAACCTTGGAACAGTCCAGGAAGAGTCTGTTCCTGATAGAAGGAACAGGAAGGGGGGCTGGCAGAAGAGAAGAGTGTGGGCCAGCCAGATGGCATGGGGTTCTGCGGGGACCTGGATTTTATCTACCTGCACAGGAATCATCAGAAACCCTGGGAATGGTGGGCCCAGACAGTCCACTTTTCCAATCCATTTTCTGGGCGAGCTCAACGTGCAGCTAGCCAGCTTTGAGAGTCTCCAGACAAGAGGGCCTTCTCCTGCCAGCTGTCTTTGTTGTCCTCACTAGTCCTGTCCCTAGGGCGGCTCATGGTCTCTGGAATGAGGAGGGGAGAAAGCTAGGGGGAATTTGAGTACTTTCTGTGTGCTCTTCTTGTCCCCCATTCCCTTTGCTATTCCCTAGAGGGAAGACATTTAAAATAGGAGGAGGGTCATGAAAGTCGTGATGAAGAGGACTGGTGACCTCGTGGGTGCAGCCTCCTCCTGCTGGGAGTTCTAGAAACACTTTCCTGCAAATCTGAAAGGGGCAAAGTGATTCTTTTGGTGGGGGAGGGTCTGGACAAGGGAGTGGCAGGAGCCAAGGTGCAAAATGAAAATGAGGGCCCTTCACAATAATGAGGAATTTTTAAAGAATTTTAAGATGGTGATAGCAGAGCATTTAAGCAAGTGGGGAGTCCTGTGGGACTCCACGGTGTGCCCAGGAAACCCATCCTGGAGAGAAGAGAGGGAGGAGGAGGAAATGGAAAAAGAGGGAAATGGGAAAGGTGAGGAAAAAGGAGCCAGCCGTGAGCAAAAAGGAGCAGGGAGGAACCGTGGGGCTGGGAATCCATGGCCTCCCGCATCGGCTTTCTGCTTCACCCACCTGTGCCACTGAATCCTTCTGACAAAATGGGGGTGGGGTGGTAGGTGCCGTTATGACTCTGGCTCAGCAGATGGGGAAACGGGCCCAGAGAGTTGAAGTCACCAAACCCAAGGTCACACAGCTGGGAGGGCAGACCTGGGACCTGAACTCTCAGGTGTGAGTCTACCCTGAAGCTCCCAACGCTGGACATTTCTGCCACAGGGAAGGGCATGGAGGCAGCAGTCCTGGGTTTGAGTCCCAGCATTAACAGCGCCACGGGGACGCCTTGGGTAAAGGGCTCTGGCCACTATGGTCTCTCGCCCAGACAAAGGCAGTGGTCATTCCACTGGTCTCCCTGCTGCCGTCCCTCCCCTTCCATGGTGGTTTTTATTTCCTCCTTTACTGTGACAAAATAAATCTAATGTAAAACTTGCCATTGTGGCCATTTTTGGCATATGATCCAGTGTCCTCGGGGACATTCACAGCATCTGCAACTGTCTTGTTGTATAATCCTGCAACACCTTCACCCCAGACTCTGCCTCTGAAGAAACAAAGCCCCCCTTCCCCTGTCCCAGCTCCTGAGGCTCCCAGTCCGCTTTCTGTCTCTCTGGAGTTGACTCTTCTAGATACTTCATGGTTGGGGGCAGGGCACGCAACAGGTGTCCTTTCGTGCTGGCTTCTCTCACTCGGCGTCGTGTTCCCGAGGCTCCGCTGTGTGGTGGCAGGTGTCCGTGCTTCACTCCTCTTCGTGACCAGATAGGATTCCGCTGTCCAGATCAGTCACATCTGTTTATCCGTGGGTGCTGGGCATTTAGGTGCTCTCTGCCTTCTGGTCAGTGCGTCAGTGAACACGTGCGTTCCAGTGTCTGTTGGAGTCCCGGTTTCCCATTCTTTTGAGCATCTACCCAGGAAGCAGTGATTTTTTTTTTTGCTGTTCTTGTTGTTTTTAAAAGATTTTATTTATTTATTTTGAGAGCGAGAGAGAGTGCACGAGTAGGGGGAAGGGCAGAGGAAGATGGAGAAGCAGGCTCCCCTCTGAGCAGGGAGCCCAATGCGGTGATTGATCCCAGGACTCTGGGATCATGACCTGAGCCAAACACAGATGCTTAACCCACTGAGCCACCCAGGTGCCCAGAAGTGACGTTTTTCACATGAATCAGATCATATCACTTCTTTGCTATGAGTTCTCAGTGATGTTGACTCCCCCTACAGCTGAATAAAACCTAGGCTGCCCCCCGTGATCGGCTCCTCCCAGCCCCACTGCCCTCCTTTCCCAACCCTATCTCACTCCTCCTGCCCCAGGCCCCCCACTTCCTGCGGACCTTTGAACTCCACCACACTCCCTGCCGCAGGGCCTTTGCACTGGCCACTCTCTTTGCTGGGGAATGGGACTCTGCTCCTCAATTCCCTCGGGCCCCGGCTCAGATGTCAACTTCCCAGAGAGGTGGTCCCTGACACCCTCTCTAGAGCAGCCCTCACCCCACTCCCATGACGCCCCATCCCCCTGCCCTGTGCTCTTGGCTTCAGAGCACGTCCTACCACCTCCAAGCCTGTCATCCATGCCTTCCTTCCCTGAGTACCCTCTGTCTCAACTTCAAGTCAATCCCGGTGTCTCCAGGCCTCGCCCAGTGACCAGCACGAGGGACCCGCTCATTAAATATTAGGGAGAACCGTTTGAATTTGCTGACATTTGACTGCTCCTGAATGAATGAATGAATGACAGAATGAAATGAAAGCATGCTTCCTCTCTGAACCTCTGCCTTCTCATCGGTGGGTTGGGGCAGTCATGGCTGAGCAGGGGCAGGGATGGGGAGGCCAGCCCTCCCTCCCCCAGAGTAGCTGTGGCTGCCCCTCCATGTGGGAGGGGCTGGCGGAGGGACATCCGCGGAGGCCCTGCGGCTGGAGATACGGGGTGATGAATGGATCGCGGAATAGGTCCTAGGAGGAGACGGAAAGGATGGGCATGACACTATTTAGCTGAGGAATGACCTCCTGACACTCTTCAAATAAATGCAGGCTTGTTAGAGAGAGGGGGAGGTAGCCGCCGCGGTGGCCGCCGCCTCTGAGTCCGGCTGGCGGCGGGGCGCGCGCGTGTGCGCGCGGGCGAGTCGGTCCCTCCGCGTGCGCATGTGTGCATCCGAGTGTGTCTCTGTGTGTCTGTCTTCTTTGTGTGTCTGCGTGCCCGTCTCTGTTGGTGTGCGTCTGACCATGCCTGTTGATGACTGCGTGTTTGATGGCGTCTGTCTGTCTGGACGGGTTTCTGTCTGCCTTTGTGTTTCTGTGTGTCTGAATGTGTCCTTCTTGCCGTGCGTCTGTGTGTGTGTGTGTGTGTGTGTGTGTCTGGCTTTGTGTGTGTGTGAATGTGAGAGCTGCCCGGGCATATCAGAGGAGCTTCTCTGCATCCCTCGAGCTGGTCACTGCCCATTTTAATTCAATATCTACCTACTACCTTCCAGGCACTGTGCTGGGTGCAGGGGGTGACCCCAGAGTAAAACCAAAACCATAACCCCTGGGGGGTGAGGGTGGGGCAGAAAGCTCTCAGCACCCCTTGGATTCCCACCAGCAAGTGAAGGGTGTTGTATTAACCCCACCCGCAGTGATAGACCACTAACTGGGTCTGTCGACTACTTCCTGTGGATGTCTTAAAATCTGGTTTCTACTCCTATGACGAGGGTACTATGATTATTCCCACTTGGCTTATGGGGAGGCTGAGTACAGAGAGGGGAATCCCTTGCCCAGTGTCACCCAGCAAGCTGGTGGTGAGATGCGGGAGTTGGTCAAACCCAGCAAATCAGACTCTAGAATTCACCTTCTCTTTTATTCACACTCAAGATCTTTATGGATTGACAATAAGAGCCACCGCTTGGGAGAATTTTTCTTTTTTCCCCAAGTTTCCAAATATCTCTTGGTTTGGAAGGAGAGTTAAAAAAAATAACCTTGGGGTGCCTGGGTGGCTCATAGGTTAAGCCTCTGCCTTCGGCTCAGGTCATGGTCTCAGGGTCCTGGGATCGAGCCCCGCATCGAGCTCTCTGCTCAGTGGAGAGCCTGCTCTGCCCCCCACCCCACCAGCCTCTCTGCCTACTTGTGATCTCTCTCTCTCTGTGTCAAATAAACAAATAAAATCTTAAAAAAAAAAAGTTAAAAAAATAACCTTGAACCAGCCCCTAAAGTTACACACAACTGCCCCAAGGGCCACATGGGTGTCCACTGCCCAAAGACAGAAAATTCCCCCCTTCTGTGGGCAGCTGTGGGCAGCTGTGGGACTGGAACATCCAGGGAAAGGACCCCCACTTACTATGGTCCAGGCAGCATCCCTGCAGGGAACGCTAGGAAAGAGCACCAGGTAGGAGAAGTCAAGGTGGCTTTGGAGAGGAGTGCCAGTCCTGAGCAGGTGCTTAGGCCGGTGGGTTTAATCAGGTGTAGGAAGAAGGGAATTTCAACTCACAAGACTGGCAGTAAAGGGCCTGCCTCACAGCGTGGTCTGAGGGTGACCTGTATGCAGTTTCCTGAGATACTGGTTGAAGATGCAGATTCCTGGGCCCACTGAGGCCTGCAGAAACAGACTCTCCGAAGGGGGGCCCAGGAATCTGTATTTTAACGAGGGCTCCCGGTGATGTTTATACTCCCTTATATTTCAGAGCCACAGACATCTGGGGTGCTGAGAAAACCCTGGGGAGGTTAGGTAGTGCCAGATCACAGATGGCCTTAATGTTATGCTATGTTTAGATTTTGTCCTGAGTGCCACAGGGAGCCATCCAAAGTGTTTGAACAAGGGTGGGGCCTGGCTTATTTCTCTGGTGGTGCAGGGAAGGCTGGTTGGAAGGAAATAAGGCAGCAGGCAGGGAGAACCACTGTAGGACAAGGGTGCAACAATTCATGTGAGAAATAATAGGGCCTGAACTTGGACAGAGAAGTCTACAGAGGAGGCAGAAAGGCATTGTGCAGTGCATCTGTGGCATTGCAGAAATTGTGAATGGTTCTGCCTTATATGAAGGTCAGGGATGGGGGACACATTGTCTTGATCTTCCCACACAGGGTTTTCTTCCAAGTTTAGATCCATACATTGAATTTCACCCAACCAGAGAAGCCTTCCTGGAGGTGGTGATGCTACCCCCAGATTTCAGCGAGGGATAAACCCAAAGAGAAAAGAAGAGGGATTTCAGGAGACATGGTCCAGTGTTCAAAGCCACTCCCTCCCAAGGTGCTTCTTGCATCCAATGCATTGGGAACTTCTCTTCTTGGCTGTGTGTCTTCCATCAAGACATGGGGAAAGTTGATTAGTGTGGGCGTCAGCAAGGACTGGCGTTTCTAATTAACACGCAGGCAGGAAGAATGCCTCTTCTTCCAGAGTCTGTATTCAGCTGATTGAATATCAGGGCTCCGGCTAAACTATGAATCGTGTGTCAAAAATAAAGCCTGCGCTCTCTTCTTGTTAAAGGAGCAGAGTCCCCATTTCCAGCCCCCTGCCTCCCTGTCAGCTGGCGTGCTGCTTAGAGCCCGGTGTGGGGACTGGGGGCTCCAGGTAGGGATGAGGAAGGAGAGGCACTTGGGGGGTCGGGGCCAGTGGCTCGGAGTGGGAAAACACCGGAGGAAGGTGGAGAGGAGCCCCAGGTGGGTTTTTGGGGGCTGCCGGGTTCAGGAGGAGAAGGAAGGGAAACGGGCCATAAAAAGAAAGGCGGCTTGCTGTGGCGGGAGAGAGAGAGGGGGGCGAGCAAACACAGGTTCATTAATCTGTAGTTCGTCTGCCTTTTCTGTTAGGAGGATGAACTTGATGAGTTAATTAAGTCGCAGTCTGTAAAACCAGTTTATTTGCATAGCAAACTCCTGGGCCAGTGTGCTGTGAGTTGAGTGTGTACGAGCAGACAATTCGGGGGAAATTACAGCCTCATTAATATGCTAATCTGGTTGCAGGCCTGGAACGGAGTTTTGGGTTGGTGGTGCTCGGGGGTGGTGGGTGTTGGTTGCTTAGCAACCTTTTTCTCCAGGTAACCCTTCTCTGGCTTGCCCTTGATATCCCCCAAAGGATTGCAATGTGGAAGAGGAGGTAAGCGGGGGGAAAGCATTCTGTTGTCACAGAACAGTGAGCAAAATAAAAGGCAAACACACACACACATTCACACGCGCATCCACATTATGCCGGGTGTCTTTGCAAACAGGCTTGGGGAGGGGGTAGGGGAGGCGTTGTGAGCGCAGCAGACAGATCCCGATATGGAAATGCCGCGTGTGGTCTGTGGAAACAGACACAGGGGTAACACCCTCCTACGCGCACAGACACACACACTCACGTGTGCACACAAACACAATTGCTGCGTGGGTTTTGTTTAACAAATAAACCCACAGAATGAGACCCTCGGTTTATAGAATAATACATGCTCTGGGTAATATCCTCCCACCGCACACACACACACACACCCATATCCTGTGTGCCTTCTTTGCCAATAACACAATACATACAAATGCATTAAACACAGTGTGTGATATTTGGATTATGCAAATGATAAATAATAATCAATAATCAACAATGAAATGCACACGTGTGTGTGCACGCGCGCACACACACGTTCCTGCAGCCACCAGAAAAGCAAACCAGGGCTAACCAGGGCAATGTGGTGGCCATAAAAATATTTTATGCAAAAAAGTAAGAAGCAACGTAAGATGTGTAAAAAGCATATCGTTTATGTAAATTAGAGCCAGCGCGATAGTCCCTCAGCAGCTGACGGGGCAGATACCCTGCGGTCCCGTCACCGAATGGAGCAGTACTCAGCAATAAACAGGAATGGACTGCTGATTCAGACTCAGCCCAGGGGAGCCGCAGAAGCTTCCTGCCAGGTGAGGCAGCCAGACACAGAAGGCTGCCTCTGGTGGGGCCCTCATTCATACACAGGTCAACAACAGGGAAAACCATCTATAGGGGCAGGAAGGTGGGACCTGGGGAGGTAGAATTATCTCCAAGGAGGTATAAGGAAACTTCCTCTAGGAGAAGGCAACATTCTATGTCCTGAGGTCGCATTGTTTGTATACACCATGTATCCATACATTATACATGCCTGGGTAAATGTATACATTTATCCAAACTTACCGAATTAGATACTTTAAATGGAGTACATGATCTTACTAAGTATAAATCAGCTTCAACAAAGTTTATTTAAAACCAGATTTCATTGGGGGCACCTGGGGGGCTCAGTCGGTTTAACGTCTGACTCTTGGCTTTGGCTCAGGTCATGGTCTCAGGGTCTTGAGATTGAACACCATGTCGGGCTCTGGGCTCAGCATGAAGTCTGCCTGGGATTCTTTCCCCTCCTGCCTGTACCCTCTCTCTTCAAATAAACCAACCAACCAACCAATCAACCAACAAACAAAATCTTTAAAAACTCCCAAACCCAAGATTTTATTGCAAATAATAAAATATTAAACAAGAAGGGTACTTAAAATTTTTATTTTTAAAGATTTTATTTTTAAGATTTTATTTATTTATTGGAAAGGGAGAAATCGAGAGAGAGTGAGAGAACACAAGCAGGGTGAGGGTCAGAGGGAGAAGCAGACTCTCCACGGACCAGGGAGCCTGATGCGGGGCTCAACCCCGTGACTCTGGGATCATGACCTGAGCCGAAGGCAGATGCTTAACCGACTGAGCCACCCAGGTGCTCCTAAAGATTTTATTTTTAAGTAATCTCTACACCCAGTGTAGAGGCTTGAACTCATAGCCCTGAGATCAAGGGTCACACGTTCCACCAACTAGGTGACCACTACTTAAAAAATTTTAATGACTATATTTGTAAATATGCCTCAATGTCTCTCTCTCTGTCTGTTTCTATGTATGTATGTATGTGTCTTCTATCCACTGGACATAGATAGAGGAGTAGGTAATGCAGTCGGAAGGAAAAGGAAATAGTGAATGGGTGATTGTGGTAGATTGGATCATTGTTCCCATTTCCCCACTCCCTCTTGGTATAAAATTAAACTTCTCCACCTTCATTATGTCTTCAGCATGGTGAGGTGAACTTTCCTGCCTCTTGAGTTTGAACTTGGTCATGTGAATTGACCAACAGAATGTTAAATAATGTGATACAAGCAAAGGCTGTAAATGTGTCCGTGGGGTCTGCCTTCTCTCTTGCACGTTCATGATCTGCCCTAACAAATATCTGACCTGGGCAGCTGCCGGGCCCACGGAGCAGACCCATGCCCTTCGGGAAGCCTGGAGCCCACCTGCCCCCGGTGGGCTCAGCCTGGATCAACCAAACCACAGCCAACCTGAGAACCAAGTGTGTGAAACAATTGTAAATTTGTTGCTGTGATCCTCTGGGGGGGTCTTATGAGGTTTTTGTTACACAGCGTTATTGTAGCCGTAACTGACAAACACGGGGACAGAGGGAGACATAAGAATAAAACAAAAAGCAAAAGGGGAGCTGCTGATTCAGACTCAGCCCAGGGGAGATACGGTGATAACATACCCTATGGATTGAGAATGATTATTTTTGGTTTCAACCTTTGAGGTTAAGAACAAACCCACCCACCCGTTCACTGGGTACCTTCTCTGCCAGGCAGAGTAACTGGTTCCAGGTTCACTTTCCTCGTCCTGAACTGGGGACGTCCGCCCTTCCTGCTTGCATCCTGGGGTACCTAATCTTATTGTCTCTAGAGCAAGGGGAATTAACTTACCTACATCTGTCTGTCTGTCTGTCGGATCCACCCCACGATGCCCTGAGCAACTCCTCAAAACCACATTCCTTTGACCCCGAGGATCTGATACGCTCTTCTGATGGTGGATGCTGGATGCTATTTACCCTTTCAAGACTTAGATCAAAGAGGCACCCAGGAACCGGTACGGTCACCTCCCCCAGGTGCCACACACTGTGCTCAGAATATCATCTCCCTCTATCCTCCGAAGAACCTTGTGAGCCAGTAGTATTGCTGTCCCCACTTCACAGACGGGAAACAGAGGCCGGAGCATAGACATCATTTGCCCTGGGTCACACCTCTAAAGGGCCGTGGAAATCTACAAATCTGACCCCCAAGTCTAGTCCAAAATTAAAGAACTTTGCTTCCAGATGCCTTTTAGGATTTTCTTTTCTGTTGGGTGTTTCCGTCCTACCAAGATGGCAGCAGGAGTCGGGGAGACCTTTTTGTGATGGAAACCTTAATGTGCTTGAACCTGAGAACGTCACCTTGGGGAAGGGCTTTGTCCCTTAAGAAATTATAAATATTCCATTTTCCCCTCTTCCCTCCCGCCTTGTCAGTTTCGAGATGGAGTTATCGATGGGAACCCGGGTGATGGACAGATTGGCGGGGTTCTGTATTGATGAGTTAATAGATTGTTGGCTTTTTTTTTTCATTCTCTGAAAAAAAGAAGTCTTGACAGCTGTTTTCACTGTTGTGGGGGTAGGTGGGGGCCGCTGCAGAAGGTGATGGAAAGCAAGGCCTGGGTCAGGGTGGTGCCCATCAGACAGTCATGTCAGCTCGACCTTCAACGGTTCTCCTGAATCTGACCAGCTCTCCTGCTCCGCACGGCTGCCCCTGGTCGGACGCCCCATCGTCTGTGGGCTGCTCCCTGCCGCAGTCACCTTCCTGGTCTCCCTGCTTATTCTTGCTCCCCAGTTCCTTCAACAACCAGCAGCAAGAGCTCTCCCAAAGCATGAGCCAGATCCTGTCATTCTCCTGCCCCAAACCCTCAGATCACCCCGATCATAGCTGAGTCCCCAAGTCCTAATGGGGGGGCCCAGTTTCCTCCATCACTGGTCTCCCTGCCTCTGTCCTGTCCTCGTTCTGCTCTGACCACAGCTTCCTTGCTGTTTCTCAAACTGTCCAGGCATGGGTCTCTCTTGGGGTGTCTGCATCTGCTGCCCCTGGCCTGGTTTGCTCTTCCTGCCGCTGCCCACCTGACTCTCACCTGTCCCTCCCTCATGGGACTTATAACATCTTGACATGATTCATACAGTTATTGACTTGTTCACTGTTTCTCTCCATAGAATGGAAGCTCCATGAGGGCAGAGCCTTTGAATGGCATGTTCACAGCGGTATTTTTATTTCCTAGGTTGGCATCAATAGGTTACAGCCCATGGACAAAGTCAGCTTGCAGCCTGTTTTTATAAATAAAGTTTTGTTGGAACACAGCCATGCTCATTCATCTCTGTCCATGGCTGCCTTTGTTCTACAATCGCAGAGTTCAACAGAGATAGGTAGGGTGTGCAAAGCCAAAAATATTTACTATCTGGCCTTTTGCAGAAAAAATTTGCTGCCCCCAACCTAGAACACTGCCCGACATACAGCAAGGGTTCAACATTTATTTGTGGAGTGAATGAATGAATATGAGACCTAAACTTTTTAAGGATCAGACACTGACCAGCAGGTTAAGAAACTGGGTATTATAGCCATGGGTAATCCTTGCTCTGTGGGAAAGAGGTCCCCTCTATCCTCCTTCTTAATGGACTCCCATGTTCTGCAGAACTCCCTGGGTTGCAAGTAACAGGAGATCTAACTTGATAACTTGATTGACTTGATCTGGAAAAGGTAATTTGTTTGCTTATAAACTGGAAAGTTGAAGGTAGACTCCTTCAGGCAAAGTTGGATCTAGGGGCTTATCCTCCTAGGTTCAAGGCCAGAGAAAGGGAGAGTCTCTACTTTTCCTGGGAGCACGATCTTGGATAAGTTGATTGCTTTCAGAGTCAGTTTTCTTATCTGTAAAGTGGGGGTGGGGGTAGTGGTCCCTCCCTCATAAGGTAGCTGCATGGGGGAAATGAGTCAATCCCAGTCAAGTAGGCAGAAGAAAAAAATGTCCCTGGAACCTAATCCCTGGAACCTGTAAATACTTTCATTCGCGTGGCTGAAGGGGCTGGTTAAGGTGGTTAAGGATCTTGAGATGGAGAAATAATCCTGGATTATCCAGGTGGGCCCAGTGTAAAGATGCAAGTCCTTATAAGAGGGAGGCTGGTGGATAAGAATCAGAGAGGGGGATGTAAGGATGGAAGCAGAGGTCGGAGAGAGAGAGAGACAGACAGACAGGAAAAAGCTTTTGGCTCTCTACAAGGAAGGGGCTATAAGCCAAGGAAAGCAGGTGGCTCTAGAAGCTAGGAAAGGAAGGAACAGATCCTGCCCTAGAGCCCTCAGAATAAAGGCACGGCCAACACCTTGATTTTACCCCGTGAGACCCATGGCATATTTATGACTTCCAGAATGATCAGCTAATCATTTTTGTGTTGTTTTCCAACACCCCTAGGAAACTCACACACCAGGTAAAGCTCTTATTGCTGTGCCTGGCACATAGTAAGCCCTTGGTCTATGTGAGCTGCTATTCTTACCAGTTGAATATTACAGTTTCCCCCACTTTTGCCTTTTGGGCTCTCTGGATCAGCCCAGCTATTTTAGATAAAGCTCCCAGGGTAATTCCCAGTCCCTGAAACTGTGTGAAGTCCCCAGCAGGTGCCAGGATTAGGGTTGGCTTCCAAGAGCCTTATCTAGGACCCACAGCTGACCCAGATCGGCACTGGGTGTGCAAGCTACCTCCTGCCTCCCCAGCCGGTGAGCTCTCTCCGCCCACCAGGCATCTCTGTCGCCACTTCCCTGCCCTCCCACGCTGTCTCCTCCACCCCGAGAATCCCCTCCCCACTAAGCTATGCTTATGCCACGCCCCTTCCCACTCCCTGTTTGATCTTCAACCTGGTACTCCCTGAAAGCCCTTGGTGGCAGGGGCCCAACAAATTCTCCAGGTCTTTTGTCACCATCTGTCCCTTTGCTCATTGAGGTCAGCAGCAGGATCCCAGGCTGGCTGAAGCTATAATCTCCGACTCCCCCAAGCAAAAGCTTTCAGGGCTTCCACTTCCCAATGGTGGAATGTTCTCTCGAAACAGTGAGCAGAAACCATCCTTCCTGTGCTACTGCTGACGGCTGGGGCGCTGCTGGCAGAGGTTGCTGTTTCTATATACGTTTTTTCATTTATTTCACACTCACTCATGTGATATTTCCTTTATGCCGGGGACCGTGTCGAGTGTTACCCATGTATTAACATTTCATTTCACAGCAACGTTGTGGGTGGGTGTGATGATCCTTTCCATTTTCAGGTGGGCACAGATAGGTTAGGTAACTTGCCCAAGGTCACACAACGGGTTCAGGGGCAGAGCTGGCATTTGAACCCAGGCAGGATGTGTACTTCACTATTACCCTCCAAGTCTCTCATTCTAGAGTAACGGGTTCTTCTCCAGCCTTCTGTCTACCCTGCCTGGTGCTCTCTGGGATCCCATAATCCCCCCAGGCAGGGGCCAGCTGCCTAGAACTTGCCCGCTGCTCTCTAGCCTCCTCCCTATTACTGTCACTGGTGTTTTGCAACCTGCCACGGATGGGCTGGCCTTCCCAGTGACCCTGGGGAGCAGGGGTTGTGATCATCATTTCCCTGCCGCAGACGAGGAAGCCAAGGTTCAGAGAGGTGAGGCCACTGCCTGTCCAAGGTCACCCAGCTGGGATGTGACCGAGTCAGGACTTGAGCGCTGACATTCTGGCTCGGAAGCATGGACCTGGGATCTGGTGTCCTCCCCCGTACTCCAGGAGGGTCACTGGGTTTGCTTCTGAGGGCTTCGTGACACAGTACTGCAAAATGGGTGGCTTAGAATGATGGAGACTTACTGCCTCCGTTCAGGAGGTCGGCGGTGCCAAACTAAGGTGCCGGGAGGGTCCTACTCCATCTGCGACCTGCAGGGAAGAACACTTCTGAGGCTCCCCCAGCGTCTGGAGGCTGCCTCCCCGGACAGAAAGCGCTGAGGGGAGGGGCAATGCTTTAATGCTTTAAACCCTGTCACTAGAGTGTCAGAAGAAGCAAGAACCCCCTCCCTCCCTTCTTTCTTTTCTTCTTCCAGATACAGAGACTTTCTGATCTTTCCCACCAAGTTACTGGGTGGGGACTGATGGCCAAGAGAATTGGCTAGTTCCCAGCTGTCTACCCTGCCCATCTAGTTACAGACAGGAGCCTGGGGCAGGGCTGGGGGCTCTCGGCTCTCATCTTGGACTTTCCATCGGACCCTCCCCTCCAGTCTCCTCTCTGCACAGCAGCCAGGCATGGTTCCTGCCCACAGAAGCCAAAGATTGGCAGAGGGGGAAACTGAGGCAATGAGTAATTCTGTGTCTTTGCAGAGGGTCCTGAACTCTTGGGGAAAGTCAGGATAAGCAGCACCAGCTCCCTCTTCTGGATCTCTTTTGCCCAAGCTCCTCTTCCCAAAGGCCTCACCTCAGAAACTGGAGAGATGTCTTCCCTTGCTCCCCCTGCTGAGTGAGGATGGACTGGGGGCGTGGGGGGGGGGGGGGGGGGGGGGGCTGCAGGGCTTCAGGTAACAGTAGAATGGACTCTACAACAGTGGGCTGCTGCCACAGGGGAGGAGGCAAGACCTTGGTCGTGAACTCAGGAGGTCCGATCTCAGTTCTCCCTCTGACTGGCTTTCCTCTCACTGGGACTCAGTTTCCCTGTCTGCAAATAGGGAGGCTGAATAGACACCCTGGGAGGGAGAAGTGGGGGACTTACAGGCCAGCACCTCCCTCCTGTCTCCCCAGCAGGCTCTGCCTTCGAGAACTGGACTACCATTTATTTCCTGAGGAGCTAAGGGCTCAGGAGAGCCCCTCCCCCACCTGGAGCTGGGATAGGGCCTTCCCAAACCAGAGATGAGGAACATTCCTCCTTTGCCAGGACCACCTCGATTTGCATCCTAAAGCCCAGCCCTCCCTGGATGGAGCTGGGCAGGGGTGAAGGGGTTAATAGACCCAACTGGCCCCCCTTTCCCCAGAGGCCCCCCACCTCCAGGTGGGGCTGCCCTGACAAGCTGGAATGAGTTAGGAGGGCTCCATCTGGTCTCCAGTGGGCCTTGCCTGCAGGACTTAGAGTGACTGACAGGTCACAGCAGGCCTGGCTGAGGGACACAGCATGGACAGAGGCGGGCTGGGGGTGAGGGCTGGGGGTGGGGCTGGGGCTGGGGGCTCTCCAGCAAGTCCAGACTGGATTCCAGCAGGAGCAGAGGACTCCTGAAGAAGACCTTTAGAATTGAGTCTTGGAGCACACTTCTTGAGGGCTTTGGCTCATTCATTTAAAAAACACACGGGGTGCCCCTACTGTGTGCCAGGTGCTTTGAGAGACACTGGGAACACATCAGGGACAGCAGAGATGAAAATGCTGACCTTCTAGTGCTCACTGCAGATTGGTTTTCCTCGTTGCCGTGTCCTATTCCATTGTATGAAGAAGCCCTATTTGATTTATCGATTCTACCGTTGATGGGTATTTGTGCAGTTTCCAGGGTTGGGGTCCATCGTGGACCATGTTGTCCCCCTGAACCTCACCCCCATCTTTCCCAAACCCAGAGACGGGCCAACCTGCCAAATGACAGTAATCCATTGGACACAATGGAGGAATGGCACCCTTCCAGTCTGGGCCATGTTCTCCCTTGGTCCAGGTCTCCTTCCCCCGCGCTGCCCCCCCACTCCGTGGGCTCCCCATTCTCCAGCACCTGCGTGACCTCTGAGTTTGCAAGGCGCCTCGGATCCCTGGCTGGGCAGCCAGCTATGGCGGGAGCCTTCCAGCCTAGTGTCACCCCACACCCCTGGCATGCCCCAAAGTGCCAGCTTGAAGCCCAGCCCGCAATGACAGGTGCTGGGCATCGGTGTTGGACCATCTCTCCCAGTGCGGGGGTGGGGTGGGAGGAGGAGGAGAAGAGGGGCTGAAACAACAGAAAATTTGGGGAGGGGTGGGGGTGGGAAGCAGAGCTCCATAATTATAGAGGAAGAGGCAGTGATAAAATGATAATGGGCGCATTTTGACCCGGGCTAACCAGTTCTGGAGCCGTGAAGTAACTCAGAGGCTTGTGATGGAGGGCAAGGGGCCGCCGCCCGGGCTGCAGCTGAAATGGCGCTTTCACAAACAAGACATAAATTGGATGCAAACATCTAATTAACCTTCTCCCTCGGTTCCCTCCGCAGAGGGGGAAGCAGCCCTCCCAGGGCTCCCAGCCTTCCCTCAGGGGATGGATTTGGGGGAAGGGAGAGGAGGGGAGGCGGTAGGAGGGAGAGAGAAAGCCAGGCTTTTTTTTTTTTTTTTTCCCAGTTCCCCTCCGGGTAGGGGCTGAACTGAACCTCCAGCCAGTTTCATTTTCTCAAAAGGGGCCTCAGGCTGGATCTGAGATCTGCATTCCTGTTTAATAGGCCCCAGCACGCTGGGCCAGCCCACAGTATATGCTAGGGTTAGGTATGTGGCCTTACAATCAGGAAAAAGGGACAGTTGGGTTTCTGGGTTTCTCCTTTGGTTGGGGATTTCCTTGCTGCAAAGCCTGCTCCCTGCAGGAGTCCCCTTGACCTTGGAGTCTCCAGGATACGGGGGTGGGGGGCGCAGGGCACAGGATGCAGCAGGTGTGAACATGTGCATGTGGAACTACCCCAAACCTGGGCAAGCCCGAAGTCCATCTCAGGCAGCCATGTGCCCCTGGGTGCCTCGGTGCCACGCCCTGAACTTCATTCATTCACTCGATAAATATACATGATGTCCCCACTGTGTGGCAGGCGTTGCTCTAGGTGCTGGAACTATAGTAAGTAATAAAACATAAAAAACCAAACACTTCCATCTTCCTGGGTCTGGGAAGGCTGTGTGGGTGGTGGGCAGGAAGACAGCCAAGGAGGGGCAAACAAGCATCTCTCCATTCTTTGAGAAGATGGTAATATCGGGCTACTCCTCAGCTTTGATTGATGGTTTTAGCAACGTTTGATGACTCTTGCCTGCATCCATTATGATGATATCTCTCCAATGTGGATTTTCTACCTGCAGTCCTCCTTCCACACTTATTCATTGGCTTTCTACTGTAAACAAGAGAATTCCTTATGTATTCATGTATTTATTTATCTATCCATTCATTTATTTATTCATTGGTAGTATTTACTGTGTCAGCATGGGCTTAAGACTCTTACTCCCTTTCCAATAATCCTTTACTATCACTAGGTATTTTGATGTTCAACTTGTCCTATAGCTTTGGCCAATGGAAGCCTTTCAAGTGGACTCTCTTTTGGATGGGACCCCTCCTGTCCCTTCCTTTGGACAGGACCTTACTGTCTTACATGGGCAGGTATCCTAGACTGACTTCAACCTGTCCCTGCCCCAGACATAGACCGTCCCTGCTCCAGACCTAGAATCAGCCATTTCTTTTCTTTTTTTTTTTAAGATTTTATTTATTTATTTGACAGACAGAGATCACAAGTAGGCAGAGAGACAGGCAGAGAGAGCGGGGAGGGGAGCAGTCTCCCCACTGAGCAGAGAGCCCGATTCAGGGCTCCATCCCAGGACCCTGGGGATCATGACCTGAGCTGAAGGCAGAGGCTTTAACCCACTGAGCCACCCAGGCACCCCTAAAATCAGCCATTTCTGCAAGGAGTCCTACCTAGTTCCTTTCAGTGGGGAAGGGGACGTAGAAGCCACGGTCTGGGTTCCAGGTGTGCTCACTGCTCCTGGGGTGTCACTTCAGGTAGGCATTTTCAGAGCACCTACTGGGTGCCTCAGTTTCTCCATCTGTTAATGAGAGACAATAATCCCTGTCTCCTAGATTGTGTGAGAATTGAATGAGCCAGTATCTGAAATGGGCTTAGAACCATGCCTGGCCCATAGACAACATGAGACAAATACTCATTAGATAAATAAGAAATACTTATGGGGTGTTAGATAGAGAAGTGTGCCCGAGAAAAAGAAACTATGGCAGGTGTTCCAATTGATATAGGATGATCAAGAAAGGCCCTGACCTCAGGGAATGACATTTGAGTAGAGACCTGAAGAGGTGAAAGGGAAGAAGGCTGAAGGAACAGCCAGTGTAAAGGCCCTGGGTGTACCTGGCCAGAAAGTACAGCCTAGCTCCCTAGACTCCAGGGAAACCAAATTTCTAAGTAGAGGAACCATTTTTTTTAGAAGGGATGGGGTAAGGCGGGGAGTTCTGAAACCTAAAATCTGGCTCGGGAACCTCCAGGGACATAGTTTTTATGGATCAAATGCCTACTTCCTGCCAGTGACTGGGCCAAGCATTTCCCATGGATGGTCTCATTTAGTCCCCACAACACCCTCAGGAGGCAGGCACGCTTATTACCCCATTTTACAGATGAGGCTTAGGCTGAATGAGTCACTTGGCCAGAGTGCAGCCAGTAAGTGGGAAGCCCGCAGAATCGAAAAACCTGCCTATCAGACTCCAAAGACTTTGCCAGAAGTGACAAAGAGGCTGGAGCTGCTTTCCTGTCTCTGCTCTGACCCTTCCTCACTGTCAGATCGTTGGCGAGGCGGGTCTCAGTTTCCCCATTTGCCAAGAGAGCAGCGCCTCGTTCCCTGGGTGGTGCTGGGTGGACTCCAACCTCCTTGGAAGGGGAGGTGTGCAGGGCGGGGGCGTCCCCCTCTGAGAGGCAGCCCGGGCTTCTCCGCATGGCTTCCCTGCGGCTGCCCCTCCCCCACGGCCCTTCCGACGACGGGCGCCCCCCTTCCTCTTTTTCACCCCATCTTCCCCAGGGGCAGCCAGCCAGCAAAAAGAGTCCCTCAGCAGCAATGATGAAGATGGATGTGTGATTGATTCAGCCCCCCTTCCCTCTGCCCTTCTGGTAGAAAATTAAAAGACCATTTGTTAAGGGGCGAAAGTCCTCAGGTGCATCCTGAGGCCGGACAATTTGTCTCTGTGAAAAGGACGCTATTATGAGAGGCTGGATGCAGGCGGAGGGCGGGCCGGAGGGGCGGCTGGGGAGGGGGAGGCCCCGAGGAGGGAGGGGGCTCGGGCCGGGAGGGGGGAGGCCCAGACAATGGGGGAAAAAATAATAAATACATCGGAGCGTGCCAGCCGTGGGGCTCGGGGCTGCAGAGGCGTGGGGGGCGGGGGCGGCTGGGGCTGGGCGAGCTCATGTGCTCGGGCCTCCGAAGCCAATTCCTTTTTCATGACCCTTGTCCGGGACCAGAAGGGTGTCACCCGGGAGCTCTGCCGCCCTCCATTAAGGAGGGTTTGTAAATGACCCTCTTTAAGGAGCGAGTTTCTCTTTATAGACCTGGTGCAGAGAGGGGAAGGCGGAGGGGGGCCTTGAGTGAGCCCCCCTCCGCCCTCTTGGGGGTCATTAAGTGATTAGAAAGAAGGGGCCGGTTCTCCAGCCGCCATTCAGATGAGGGGATGCATTTATCACGGGGCGCTATTATTTATTGTTTTTTAAAAGGTTGCATTAGGCTCCCCCTGCTGTCTCTCGGCTCCCTTTGTGTAGTTGACTTCCTTCTGGGGCTGCTTCCTCAAGGATCCCAGGGGCAAGGTGCCCCCTTCCTCTGGCACCCACCCTGAGCCTGCTCCCCACCCTCTCCAGGCCTGCGAAGCCCTCTCCCACAGCCGGCTGCCCTCCCGGAGGCTCCTGTCTGTCCCCTCAGCCCAGCAGCAGCAGGAAGGCAGCCGTCCCCATGAGTACCCCGCTGTCCCGGCCTAGCCCCAGCCCCCGCTCTTATTACAAGATCTGTGCCAACTTCTTCATCTTCTGCGCTAAGCTTTGGGTTTCTTGAGGGTGGTGGCTGTGGCTTGTTCATGGATCTGTCCCCTGCGCCCGGTACGGTGCCTGGCCCAAGGGCACAGCATTTGTGAGTACCCCCTTGTTAGATCTCATTTGCTTCTTCTGAGAATCTGAAAACATTTGCCCCATTGGACAGATGGGGAGACAGGCTCAGAGATGTCGCAGAGTTGCATAGATGGCTGGGGGGAGGGGCGGGGGCAGAGCTAGGATCTGAAGCTGGTTCTTAACACTCATGAGGAAGAAAGAGACATCTGGAGGAAGGAAGGTCTGCACAGCCCTCTGATTCTAGAAAGCTCGCTGTTTTGGTAGAAAAATAATCTGAACCCAGCCCTGATCCAGGGGAGCTAACTTTTCCATTTTCTCATCCAAGGGGGGAGACAAAGTGACCTTTAAGACATATTGTCTTGAAAATATCCTTCCTGTGCTTAAAACCCAACTCCCTGTGTGGCCCGCGGGCTGGGCTGTGGGTTCTGCAGATTTTACCTCCTGTTAGTCTCCCTTCTCTCGTCCCTCCGGGCTGCAAGCTCCAGGCTGGGGCTCAGGCTGATCTCCTTGCCTGGCCAGCTCCCCTCCCTTTCTCTGGGTAGCCCGCTTTCCCCAACTTGGCCCGCGTGTTAGAATCCCATAGTCAGCTTCTTGAAGCTCACTGACCTTCGAACCCCGCTCAGACCAATGGAAGCAGGTTCTCTTGGGGTGGCACTGGGGCATGGGTATTTTTCGGTGAGTTTTCGGTGAGTTCTCAACCCTAGGAGGGTTGAGAAGCTCTGAGCCAGCCAGTTCCGACTCCTTTTTCCCATTGGGCAGCCGAGCAGGGTCAGGTGGCAGCACAGTGTCTCCTGGCCTGTTCAGCCCCCTTGCTTCGGGCTCTGGGGTCACACGCTCAATCCCCGTGTCTCCGACGTTGGCCTGTTTTGTGCCCGGAGCATGTATAATAGTTGCTCATCAAGGTTTTGTGGGATGAGGGAGTAAACCTTGAGAGGATGACTGGCCAGGAAGGAAGCAGATCTTGGAACAAAATCTAAAAGGGTTTTTTATGGGTTTCACTGATGTGCATTTTCCTTGCCCAGGGGAGGCCATGTGTGGAGCAATGAGATAGAATCCCTGTGCTCTCCTACCCGCCCCTCTTCCCTCCATGCACCCCTCTGCTCTGTGCCTCTCCCCTGCCTCCCCATCTCTCTGGCCTGTCCCTGTTGTCAGTGGCATCTTCAGGCTTTTGCCCCAGCGCCTCCTCTCCCCAGAGTGTCCCCTTCAGCTCTCTGCTGGGGCACAGGGTTGGGGGCCACCCCCCAGGGCCCAGGAAAGAACCTTCCGTGTAGCAGGTGTTCACTGCCTTTGGGCTGAAAAAGTAGGACTTGGATCCGAATCTTGGGGGAGGAAAGTGTGGGGCACATGCAGTTTGAAAAAGCATATCAAGTATTACAGTGTAATTTGATATTTGGAAAGCGAAGGGGAAAACTGCGGCAGCATTAGGGGACAGACTCAATTCAGCGACACGGGGGTCCGGCTGTTTTTCCACGTTCTGTGCGGTGATCACAGGAACTCATATCCTCTCTGTGCCTCAGTTTCTCATCATAAAACTGCGGGATCCAGGGGCGCCTGGGTGACTCAGTGGGTTAAAGCCTCTGCCTTCGGCTCAGGTCATGATCTCAGGGTCCTGGGAGCAAGCCCCATGTCCGGCTCTCTGCTCAGCAGGGAACCTGCTTCCCGCCCCCCCTCTGCCTGCCTCTCTGCCTGCTTGTGATTTCTGTCTGTAAATAAATAAATAAAATCTTTAAAAAACAAAAAAACTGCGGGATCTGTCTGAAAGCATTATTATTATTATATAAAATTACAGGTGGTATAGGACTATCTAATAATAGTATGTGTATCTTATATCGTACATTAAAAGGATCGATTATCATTGTTAGGTGGATTAATATTTATAAAGCTCTTAGAATAGTACCGTGCCCCTGTGAGTGTTCAGTAAATATTATCTCTATTGTTGTTGTTATTTGTAATATATCCCAAGACTCAGTGTCATCTTCTGAGCTCGTGGGAGCGACTCTGTCACTTAGGGCTCAGTGATCCTCACACTTAAGGTGGGGGCACCCTAAGGTGGGAGGAGATGGGAAGTAGATTCTGGTTTCTCTTTGGGGAGGGTTTTAGACCTTTATCAAAAGGTCTGTGGAGGGGCACCTGGGTGGCTCAGTGGGTTAAGCCTCTGCCTTCAGCTCAGGTCATGATCTCAGGGTCCTGGGAGCAAGCCCCATGTCTGGCTCTCTGCTCAGCAGGGAGCCTGCTTCCCCTGACCCCACCTGCCTCTCTGCCTCCCTGCAATCTCTCTCTCTGTCAAATAAAAAAAAAAAATCTTTAAAAAATGAAAAAAGGTCTGTGGAGGCAAGAGGACTTCGTCACAGTATCTCGTGGAGGACTGAGGCTCCATCCCACTCCTGGCGGCTCCTCTGACCTCTTGGCCAGCTCTGGGAGTGGAGGGTGCCTGGGGACCTTGTGAAGTGGCCACGTGTCCTCAGAGAAAATGGGAGAAGTCAGGAGGAAGGAAGGAGATTTGTGCCAAGCTGAACCTGTTGAATACAAAGCACTTTTATTCTGAGATTATGTCCTTCTTCCTTTTTCCTTTTTTCTAAAAAAAAAAAAAGGACATTTTGCTAAAATGTCCTTTCTATTATAAAATCATTATAAAATCCAATAGGTTTTTATTATTATTATTTTTTCTTTTTGATCATTTGCTTTTTTGATCAATCTTGGGGAGAGGAAGACTTGACAACATTATATAATGGTCCCCCATTTTGGGGGTCAGGGTGGGAGAGAACCTACTAGCTGGTAAAATCCAAGCACATCAACAAGAGCATGATTCATTTGTTCAGCCTTGTGCGTATGGCCACATAGCGGTCAGAGTGATCTTTCACACCCAGGAACTCGGTCACATCGATATCCTGCGTGAAGCTCTTCTATCCCTTTTTAAACTAAAAGCCAGTTTGTGACCCTGACCTCAGAGACCCTACAAAATCTTGGCCCCATCTAGCCCTCATCTTCCTGTGGCTGCTCTGGCCTGTCATTCTTCAGACCCACCAAGTGCACCCCACCTCAGGGCCTTTGCCCTGGCTGTCCCTTCTGCCTGGGATGCCCTTCCCGCACCAAGCTGCAGGTCTTCTCCCTTTACCTTATTCAGGTCTCGGCTTAAACATTTCAGAAAGGCTTCTGTTGAACCCTGCCCACTGCCCCCCCGGAGAATAGCCCCTGCCCCATCTCCCTGATGGCTTTTGATTACATCATCCTGTTTCCCCCAGCACTTGAAGTCACCTGAAATTATCTAATGCATCCGTTTACTCACTTAGTGTCTGTCTCCCATGCCAGTTATCTATCTTGTTCACCAAGTTGGTTGGGACTTCTGAGCCCCTAAAGCTTGCAGCACTGGGAGAGATATACGTTATGCACTCAGGGCATTGTCTATGGGTTGATTCCAGCCAGGAGACATGAGTGGGAAGTCCCAAGGTTGGCTTGACCTTGGATGGGTCCCTCCTCTAAAATGATTCCAGACTGGAAGCAGAAAGGAGCAAGGTGGCATGTCCAAATGCACCCCTACCCCATGCATTGTCAGGCACAGGCGGTCCCCTCTTCCCTGTCGGCCCGTGGGTAGGCTCCAGGGGTTATCACACGTGGCTGGCTGGAGCGGGAAATAGGACTGGGTGAGTGGCTGGTCTTTTTTTTTTTTTTTTTTTAAGATTTTATTTATTTATTTGACACAGAGATCACAAGTAGGCAGAGAGGCAGGCAGAGAGAGAGGGGGAAGCAGGCTCCCTGCTGAGCTGAGAGCCCGATGCAGGGCTTGATTCCAGGACCCTGAGATCATGACCTGAGCCGAAGGCAGAGGCTTTAACCCACTGAGCCACCCAGGCACCCCTGGGTGGCTGGTCTTAAGCTCCTTTGCTCTCAGATCCATTCTCTACCCTTGCCCTGCCATCGGGGACCGGCACCTGCAAGCTGCATTTCTAGCCTCCTGGCCAGTTGAGTTTAAACACTAGGAAACACCACCAGGGCACTAAAGGGTGGGAGGAAGGGAGACACTAGGGTGTCTCTTTCTTCTATGGGTGGCTTCTGTGGTTAATAGTCCTCTCTATTCTGTGGCTCCAGCTCCTTCTGGAGGGCCCCTGGCTGTGGTTCTGGTTTCTCCTGAGGACCTCCAGTGCCTGGCTCCAGTGACGCCACCTTTTTCTGTCCCTCCTGATCAGGATGTAGGCAGCTTCCAGCTCTTGCTAATCTCCGGGGTCTCGTCGCTGCCCCCCGTGGGACATTAGCTTCCTCAGCACCTTGCATCCTTCCTACCCTTATGAACGCTTCACGTGCCCTCGCTGGACCCTAACAGAGGCGCAGGGCTGCTGTGGACGCCAGGGGAGGGGCACCTCCCACCCCAGGTGGGAACCTGGAGCGGCTCCACAGGGGGAGCTTCTCTCCAAGCGAAGGCTGCCTGCCTGTCCCGTTGTGAGGTTTCCTGTTTGGAGCTTTCCCCTGAGCCCAGCCCTGTGCCCTGTGGGAGTTCAGGAACTTCACTGGCCTCCTGCCACCAGACGTGCCAGTGTCCCCCGACACTTTAGCTGAGACAACCCAAAATATCCTCAGACATTGCCAAATGCCCCCCTCTTCAGGCCAAACTGCTCCCCCCCCGCCCCACCGCGGAGAGCCCCTTCCTGATATCTACATGGAACATCCAAACAAGTGGCTCCTGATCCTGGCTACACCCAAGAATTAACCCCCAAAAGGGCAACTTCAAACCTAACCGATAGTTAAGCCCTGCCCTTAACCAACTGAATCAGGATCTCTGCGGAGGAGCCTTGGGCCCTGGAGGGGGTTTAAAACTCCC
>RCUC01153938.1:0-11650 GCA_003697995.1 Taxidea taxus jeffersonii | reverse complement strand
TATGGCAAGCCCTTAGCATGGGGTCTGGTGCAGCTGAGCCCACTCTCAGGACCTGTATTACTTGCACAGGAGTGGAAGGAAAGGTGTCTGTCCCTCCAGCAGGCACAGCAGAAGGGACACCCAGAGGTGGGAAGGACTGTGGCAGGGTGGGGCTGCTGTCTGCTCTTGGGGTGGGATCCTGAGCAAGAAAGCAGGGGTGGTGTTGGGGCCAGGCGGGGAGGACACCTCAGAAGGGGAAGAAGATTCCTCTGCTCCCTCCTCCGTCCCTGTTCCCTCTGTTGACCTCCAAGCTGTCCCTCCTCTCTGCACCCCAGAGAGCTGTCTGCAAACAGATCCAGGAGACCCAGGCTAGGCTGCACAGAGTTAATCCATGTTGTTTATCTTTTAGACACCATTAACCACAAATTAGCTGATTCTTTTGTGGCTATAAATTAATAGATTCCATTAGTAACCAGTCAATTACAGGGTGATTACTTTTTCTCTCGAACTTAGAGGTTTTATTTTATAGCTATTTGAGAGCATTTGGTTCTGTCTTCTTGTCCCTCCCGGCCTCCTTCCTGGGTTCTTGGTTCACTGGACCGGATCCTCCAGATGGACTAGGGAGACTGAGGGTGGGTGGCATGGACCCTCACGTGATGAGGTTGTAAGCAGCAGCCTGTTGTTTGCTTTGCAGAAACAAAACCGACTGAAGGTTTATTTCCAAGAGAATTTCTATTTCTGACACAAACCAAAACACCAAATCTCCTTTTATTCTGGTGTCTGCCTTAAACACATCCCATATGTTTTTTTCTTCCACATCTTTCCTACTTCTGGGGCCTTATCCTGGTAACCCCCCGATAACCTCTACTTTCCACCTATCCATCCATCCTTCCTTCCATCCATCCATCCCACTATCCACCCATCTCTCCTTCCTTCCTCCCTCCCTTCCATCCATCATCCATCCTTTCTTCCTTCTACAGAATCATCCATCTCTCTTCCCTCCTTCCCCCCTCCCATCCATCCATCCATCCATCTTTCCATCCATCCATCCATCCATCCATCCATCCATCCATCCTCCTTCTATCTAGATACATCCTTCTATTTTTGGCTAGAGTTGCCTAGAGGGACACCAATTCCACTGTACCCATGTGCCCAGACTTTAAGCATTCAGGTAGTGAGATGGGGTGAGATTTTGGAATCCATATCTATAAACCTATTTGGGACAGCAAACCTACTGACTACTAAGGCAGGTAACTTAATTAAAAGAGAGACCCAGTGTTTCAGTGAAGAGGGGGTTTCAAGTCATCCCTAAATCAAATTAAAGCCTTCTAATTCAAATTAAAAACAAAACAAAATACCTTTAGACCTTGAGGGTGTGACATTTGCTGTCCCATCCAGAATTCTTTGATTGCAAACAATGGAAGCTGACTCTTGTAGCCGACTAAAGGTCCCTGAAGATGTCTTTTACGTGTTGGCTAAAATATCACTTCCTCCTGAAGCTTCCCCAGATTCCTTAGACCTGGTCACATACTCCTGTTCTGTGCTCTCCTAGCGCCCTGTATCTCTCCTTTTTACCCTCGTCACAACTACACTTTGTTCACTTACTGATATAATTAATTGCGGATATCTGATTGTTTCTTGGGGCTGGGGGCTTAGCGAGTTCATGCCTGCTTCCCCCACCCCTAGTGCAGAGCCTGGCACACAGTAGGCCCTCAGTAATTCTTTGTTGACTTGCTCACTGCTGCCAGATAATTCTTCCCAGAGCGTGGAGGGGCTCTGACCCTGTCTGGCCCCGGACCGTCCTTGCCTCCTGGGGGGAGGACAGGCTTCTTTGGCCATCTGTCTCCCCGGTAGTGGCTGGCTCTGTTCTGGTACGTTTTCGACCCAGCCTGGGTTTCTGGAACAGGTCCACTGCCATTTCAATGGCATCTCTGTCACAGCGGGTTGATAAGGAGAGGAAGCTGTGTGCCTCCAGCCGATCTGTATGCAGGGCAGTTCCGAGATACGGCACCGGGAACGCAGCTGCTCCTGGCAGGCTGCCCTGGGGCTCTGGGAGGATTGCGGTCCCGAGGTTCCCCGGGACAGAGGGCTGGTCCCCCGCCTCCGCATCCCCTCACTCCTACCTGCCAAGTGGGACTTCTGGATGTCCTTATTTTGCCCAATCATCAGTCAGGCTTTACAACTGTTCCCCGTGAGACTGAAAGCAACACCGTGTTTCCACTCGGTGCATCCTTGCTGAACACCTGTTACCGCGGGTGCCGGTGGTGCAGGGGTGAATGGGACGCTGAGGCGGGCTTTGCTCAGTTGGGCGCTGCAGTCTGGTTTGGGAGGCAGACAGAGGCATTAGTGAAGACACACAGAGATACAATGACAACTCCCACAATCCTAGGAAAGAGGAGAAGCTGGAGGGTCTGGGAGTCCAAGAGAAGGGCCTCACCTAGCAGAAGGAAGGTTAGAATGGGCTCCCCGGAGGCTGTGATCACGGAGTGCAGGGAAGAAGGAGAATAGGACAAGCAGGGGGAGGAGCTGGGATGGCGTGTTCCAGGCAGTGGGGCCAAGTGGTAAAGACCCTGATCGGTGCCGGGCAGGCCGAGAGAACTAGTTTCCTGGGCTGCTGTAACAAATTCCGACCACCATGCTACTTTAAAGTGAGGGTCATTTATTCTCTCCCAGTTCTGCAGGCCAGAAGTCCAAAATCAAGATGTCAGGAAGGCTGTGCTGCTTCTGAAGGCTCTGGGGAAGCATCCTTCCCTGCCCTTCCAGCTTATGATGGCTGCGGCCATCCTTGCTGTTCCCTGGCTTGTAGACACAGCACTCCGATTTCTGCCTCTGCCGTCATGTGCCCCTCTCCCCTGTGTGTCTCTGGGTCTCCGATGTCTCTCTTCTTCTTCTTGCAAAGACACCAGTCATTGGATTCAGGGCCCTGCCCCAAATCTAGGATGGTCTCATCTTGAGGTCTTTAACTTCATTATACCTGCAGAGACCCTTTCTCCAAATAAGGTCATGTTTGTGGACCTGGGGACTAGGACGTGCTTGTATCTTTCTCGAAGACACCGTGCAGCTTGGGATACTGAGCTCCAGGAATTGCAAGAAGACCTGTGTGCATGGAGCATAAGGACCTGGGTACCCGTGTGGACTGGGACTGATCTCACAGGTTTGAGGCCACAGAGAGAGGACAGGGAGTCACTGAAAGGCAGGTCTGGGGGGGATGGTTCAAGTTCAGTTTTGAACTTGTTGACTTTGAGGTGCTGGTGGTTGACTGCTTCCAAAAATGGCCCCCTTTGTCTACGGCCATAACCGCTTAGAACGTGCCCGATCTGGTCTGATCTCCGAGGCAAAAGTCGCCCCATTTCTTGCCCTTCCAGTGTGCACGCCCTTTTGCAATGTGAGTCTGCAGCTCCCCTGTCGAGGGGAGGAGCCGATTTCCACATCCCTGGGCTGGCCTTGTGACGTGTTTCGTCTCCGGGATGCAGCAGAAGGGACACCCTACTGGTTTCCAGCTCAGAATCCTTGCATGCTTGTGCTCATTTTCCTACCGCTCTCTACAGCCTCCGGTGAACAGGCCTGGGCCAGCCTGTCGGACCATGACAGCGCGTGGAACAGGCTGAGTCATCTTAGCTGTGCCCATCCTGGACCAGCCGGCTGACCTCCACCAAGATCAAAGGAGCCATCCAGCTGATTCCAGCCTATGTTGGTGACCTGTAGAATTGTGAGCTACATAAATGGCTTTTAGAAAAAACCCACTGCTAAATTTGGGGTTGTTTATCACGTGGCTGTCGCTGGCACTTTATTTTGAGCCCCCCCCCGAATAAACATGAGAGGAAGCACTTAGGATCCAAGGACGGAACTCAGATTAGAGGTTTGGGTGGGAGAAAATAAACTGGTGAGTTTTCTGGGTGGAGGAAAAGAAGTTTGTGAAGGAGACAGAGTTCGCCAAGTGGCCAGCGAGTAAGATGAACACCAGGAGAAGCCACGGAAAGAAGTTGTCAGTGGTGTGAGATGCTGCCGGTAGTTTACCAAGGTCTTTGCCCTGTGAGATGGAGACCAGGATGAGCACGGAACAGCATGACACTGGATGGGAACATGGCTGGAGATGGCTCAGAGGATGGGGGGTACAGACTGTCTCTCACCAATTAGAGCCTGAGTCTGGGAAGCTCCCCAGTATCAATCTACAATCTGTGTCCCCTTGTTGAGAGTATAGTTTTTTGACTGCACATATGTGGTGTTTGCAGAAATAGCCACAGATTCTCCTCTTTCTTGTATTTGGGCCTCTTTGAGATGTGAGTTTGCAGCAACTTCCTTCAAGAGGGGTTCACCCCACGAATCTGGGCGGAACACATGACTTGCTTTGCCGGATGGGACAGTGACACACACAACTTCAGCAGAGGCTCGTAGAGTGTATACACGTGGAGCTTCTTGGTACCCCCCTCGTGAGAAGAAGCCCAGACGAGCCTGCTGGGTAGCGAGAGATGGACCCCCAGTCATCCCTGCTTCCCAGCTAACAGCCAGCCAGCCCCGGAGCAGCACCTGGCGAACTGGCAGAAAAATGAATGAATCAGCCAAGTTCAGTAGAACTTTCCAGCAGAGTCTGGCCCAGGACACTGACCCTCTGAACCATGGGCTACTTAAGCAGCTGTTATTTAAGCCATGATTTCTTATCTATAACATAAGGATGGAAATAGTGTCTTCTTACTAGTGTTGTACAGATTAGTTGAGATATCTAAAGTTCTGAGAACATTGTTGGTGAAGAGTAAACGTTCAATAAATCATCACCATCATCCTCGTCTCTTCCTTCTTTCAGAGTATTTTCAGGTATTGCCCCATCTCAGTTTGTAGCATTCGCTTGAACCCTTTATAGTCTATAGATTTTATTATCTTTTGACATCTTAAAAATCTTTTCTGGCTGGGGAGACACGCCCTCCTTGGCCTAGCCAACTTTTATCTTATTTATTTTTTTTTAAAGTTTGATTGATTTAAGTAATCTCTACACCCAGCGTGGGGCTCAAACTCATGACCATGAGGTCAGGAGTTGCACACTCTTCCAGCAGAAACAGCCAGGTGCCCCGTGGGCTAGCCAGCTCTTAGAGAGCCAAGCCCACTGTCCTCAGGAGCATGCTTTGATGAGCAAACTAACCAATCCCGGGACCCTACTCTGCACCCTGGGAGGCAGTATTTCTCAGTTACCCCAGGGTCAGGTACCAGGCCTTGAAACTGCTCTGATAGTCCAGAACCTGCCAGAATTATTCAAACTGGTCAGTCCTAAGCTGCTCGCCCTGCCCTGGCCTGCCTTTCCTCTGGAAGCCCCACTGGAGGTCATGGCCGAGGCACTGCCCTGGCTCCTCGACACCCCCCGCCCCACCCCGTGCTTCTGCGCGGGGCCCTGAGTGGTGTGGCGCGCCATACTTGCTGTCTTGGGAGTCTTGTAGTATAAGATATTTTGTTTTCCTGAGGCTTTCTTCTGTTTCCTCCTGTGGCTGCACCTGACTGACCATTTCACAAAAGAATTCAAAATGCTGCTGTGAATGGACATTTAGAATATTTGTGGCCGTTGGCTGCGAACAGCCTTGTTCTTGCTTCCTTGGATGTTTGTGCAAATCTCCAGGGTGGGTATGCACTCCCGGGGTCCGGGGAGGTCATGGGGGGGCCCTTGTGACCAGAAGCTGGCCAACCGTCTCCCAGGCAGCAATGAGTCCTGAGTTTATTCAATGTCAAGAAAATCAAATCGAAAAAGAAAAAAAGAGAATGAAAAATTCTTTCAGCCATATTCAATATAAGGAAAACAAATATTTGCGTTCCCTGTGGAATTTCTGGTCAGCAGTGGGGTTTCAATAATGCTATATGCTTTGGGCTGACCTTTTTGGCAGAAGATGGAAATTTTACATGGGGCCACTAGGACTGAGCAAAGAGAAAGCCAACTGCTGGTGTCCCAACGTGGTCTATCTAGCTCATCCTGACGTCTTTTTGTAGAGTTTTTGAGTTCATTTGCCTGATGACCCCTCTCAGCTTTCTTCTTGCTCATAGTGACACTGTGGGTCCCGGGAGAGAATAGGAGCTGGAGGGGCCACTGTGACATTTGGTTTTATTTATTTTTTAAGGGTTTTATTTATTTATTTGACAGAGAGAGACACAGAAAGAGAGGGAATACAAGCATGGGGAGTGGGAGGAGAAGCAAGCTTCCTGCAGAGTGGGGAACCCAATGTGGGGCTTGATCTCAGGACCCCAGATCAGGACCTGAGCAGAAGGCCGATGTTTAAAGACTGAACCACCCAGGTGCCCCTGGCTTTATTTTTCCCTGGCTGTGCCCCTCAGTACAAAAAAAAAAAAAAAAAAAAAAAAAAGAGGGAGAGAGAAAGACAGAAAGAAAGAAAAGAAAAAAAAAAAAGAAGAGAAAAGAAAGAAGCCAGGTCATTTTCTCTCTTTGGTTACAAACATCTTTCATTTCTCCAGAAACAATGAAAACACATATCACCATGTAATGATGTTTACTGAAAAAAAAGAAAAATCCCTGTGTAAAATCAACAGACACATTCTGGATAAAATAGATCATTCAGCAGCTTCTTTGCAAACTCTGCACCTCACTCCCTGCCGGCAGCCTGCACACTTTGAGCTCCTTGGCATGTTATTTGCTTTCCTTTCTTGAAAGCACATGAGTGGGGAGGGGCACGTCCACAGTCGTGCTGGGTGAATAGCGAGGGGACATTCCCCAAATAGCTCATCAGAGCCTCCATTAGGAGAGTCTCCCCCCTTGGCTCATGGCAGTGAATCAAATATTTAAACGTGATTTTTAGACTTACAGGCCCTTGAAGAGATTTGTTTGGCCAGGGAGGGGTGAGTTAGAAAGCTGCTCCCGCAAGGGGAAGAATTTTCTGCCGGCAGGATGAGGCTTACTCACCTGCAACACGTTCTCTCCGTGAATGTAATCCCCCCCCCCCCCTTATGTTTTCTCCAAGGAAAAGATTCCATTGGCCATACCCTTTGTTGGGGGGCCGGGCCCGGGCCCCAGCAGTGGGTTCTGGGGGGCTGTGGTCCCCTGGGCAACAGGATCTTTGCCCTGACAGCCCCTCCCTTCCCCTGGAGGGTCAGTCCCCTTGGCAGCTTTTGGAGTCGAGTGCTGACGGCTTAGATTTGCAAGCAAGGGGGGGCGGGAAATCAGAAGTGATTCGTCCCCCTGCTCAGCGCCGTGGCAAAGGGACTGACAGGCCTTCAGTCCGCTCTGGTGAGTGGGCTGCGGGAGGTGATGCTAACAGGGGCCGGCGGCTGGGCGCGGGGGTGCTGCACGGGCCCGGGAGACAAGGGCCGGGAGAGGGTCAGATGAGGGCAGTCCAGTGGATTCAGGCCGGACTCCAGAGGGGGGTACGGCCAAAATATCCTCGGGAGCCCCGCCTTGCCTCCCCTGGGTCCATGGTCCCGTGAGCTGCTCATCCCCAGTATGGTCTTTAAAAGGCCACTGGCAACCGCAGCATGATTTGGAGGGGTGTCTGGATGGACATTTTTCATTTAGAAAAATGCATATTAGCGAAAACACCATTATCACTCCAAAACCGTGATTTCAAACACTAGTTGAATTTTTTTCTAATAGAAATCACAATAACGGGATGCCTGGGTGGCTCAGTTGGTTAGGCAGCTGCCTTTGGCTCAGGTCATGACCCCAGCGTCCTGGGATCGAGTCCCACATCGGGCTCCTTGCTCGGCAGGAAGCCTGCTTCTCCCTCTGCTTCTGCCTGCCACTTTGACTGCCTGTGCTCATGCTCTCTCTCTCTCTAACAAATAAAATTAAAAAAAAAAAAAAAGAAATCACAATAATCCCTAATTGTGAAGACTTTGCTGCAAGCCGGGTATATTGCAAAGTGATAAGTAGGCAGGTGTGCTTGTATCAACATATGCAAGTGTGTGTGCACACACACACACACATGCACACACACACACACACCCATACATATATTTGAGACTTGAGAGCTCTTTGGGGCACCTGGGTGGCTCAGTCGGTTGAGAGTCCGACTCTTGATCTCAGGGTCTTGATTTGGGGTCTTGATCTCGGGGTCCTGATCTCAGGGTCATGAGTTCAGGCCCCACGTGGGCTCCACGCTCGGTGCTCAGCCTGCTTAAAAAAAAAGTAGACCTGAGAGTCCTTTGAAAAGTTACCAGCATCCCCACGTTACAGATGAGGAAACTCAGGCCAAATCCCCCAGTTGTTGGTGTTAATAACCCAGTAACAATAGACTCAGCTTCTTTCGCCTACGGATGCCATCCCTGCACGTGTGCAGTGGAAGCCTACTAATAGCTCCTTTTTCTTGGGCCCCTCCTGTGATTTAGCTTCTCTAAATCCTGCCCATCCAAGTGAGCGCATAGACCCTCTTCCAGAAAAGCCTGCTTTTCTACATTTAGAAAATAACAATGTGGGCAAAATCCAGGCAATTTGATCAGTCCCGGCTTAGAAAACATCTCACCCTCTGTGGGGTCAGTTCTTAGGCGACCACGTCATCATCAACGTATGAAATGTCAGGCAGGGTGTCAGCTGTGGGGACAGGAGAGCCCCTGCCCCCCAGACGCACTCCTTAAAACATTCGTCTCCTGGTGGGCAGGCTGTGTTCAGGACAAAGACTGTTTTCCTTCCCTTCCTTTGGTGCTAACAATTGGCCCATTCACAGCCCAGACCTGTCTGGGGCCCTGGAAAACAGGTCCACGCAGCACACCCCCCGCAACACACGTGTGCACACTCACACCCCCTACAGACACACGTGTGCACACCCACCCACCCCACAGACACACGTGCACACTCGCACCCCCTACAGACACACGTGTGCACACCCACCACCCACCCACAAACGCACGTGTGCACACTCACACTCCCTACAGACACACGTGTGCACAATCACACTCCCCACAGACACATGTGTGCACACCCACCCACCCCACAAACACACGTGTGCACACTCACAGTCCCTACAGACACACGTGTGCACACTCACAATCCCTACAGGCACACGTGTGCACATTCACACTCCCTACAGACACACGTGTGCACACTCACACGACACACTCACTCCACAAACACGCACACACACACACTCACACACATGCACACACACCCACAAACATGCATACCCACTCACAGACACCCCAGACATGCATGCACACATGTACACACACATGCACATACACACCCCACAAACACGAGTACACACCCCCACACCCTAACATGCACACGTGGACCTCCACACACAAACACACACATAGCCTCCAAGTGTGACTACATGTGGGTATTTGGAGTCCATGTTCAAGGCCGAGGCGGCGGTGTGGGATGGCAGGAGTTTTAGCGACTGCCAATCCTTGGGTCACGGGAGTCTACATAAAAGGCATCAGAAAGCCTCTGGTGGGGGCTGGGGGGGCTGAGGTGGGGGGAGACCTGTTGGGGAGGGGACCGAAGTAGGAGAGAAGCGGCTGATGAGGTGAGGGGGGCAGAGTCTGGAGGCCAGCAGGACCCTGTCTCCCAGCGGCTTCCCCCCAACCCATGCCCTCCAGGGCCCGCTTGCTTGCAGTGACCCTGCAGAGTGAGAGGGGCTTCTGAGTGGAGGACACAGGGCCCACAGCTCCTCAGGAGGAGCGCATCTCGTGGGAAACTCCGGGGTGGTCTGCCGTACCCCGGCTCTCCGCAGTGGCTCTCCTACAATCCTGGCTTCCACGAGATGAGCCTCTCTGAGCCAGGCTCTGTGTGCGGCGACAGGCCGGCTTCCTGCCCTGGTGCACCCGGCTGGTGTCCACTGAGATGGGCACCGAACCACCAAATGTCCGGGACGAGCATGCAAGGACCACATCCGTGGTGTGAGGGCGCATGGCGGGGCATTCCGGGCGATCAGAGATGCCTTCCCTGGGGATGAACGGCCTCAGGGGAGCCAGGGGACGAGTGATGAGGAGGGCCAGGATGAATCGTAGCAGAATGGGTGAGTATCCTGGGGACGGGATCCTTGAGGAAGAGAGGGCGGCTGGGGAAGCTGAAAAGCGGGTGTCCATAGAGACAGCGTAGGCTCTCCTTTCTGCTGGCTTAGGGGAAAGAGGCCACAGCAGACGCCAGCACTTCCTCACACTGGCTGTGGGCAGGTGGGCCTCAGTTTCCCCCGCAGGACTGTGCCAGGTGGGCAGGCGCTGACCCCTAAACTGCTGGCCAAGGTGCCTGGGCTCAGATGGGCTAAGTAAGAGGGGCTGAGAATTCTCTGGCTACCCAGAGAAAGGGCTATGAGGAAGAAACTCATCAAATAGGGGGAAGTGGAGGCAACAGAAAATTCTTCCCTGAGGACAATGGATAAACATACCCATTGGCGCTAGTCACTACTATGGCAGGCAGTATAACGGCCCCAAAGATGTCCACACCCCAATTGCTTGAACCTACACCTCTAGTACCATGCATCATCACCACTGGCGCCTTCCCTGGCCTCCACTAATGAACATACTCTCTAAGTAAAAAGGATTTCCTTAGAAGCACGGTCTTAGGCCATCCCAACTGCCCTCCCTCCCCTTATTCCTGAGCACCCCACCCGTGTAGAAATTCTGAAACCCTTCTGGCCAGACCTGCCCTCAGGAGCTCTGACTTCCCTCCATCCTGCTCACTCGCTTGCCAAGTGACCTCAGGGGCTCATCACTTCCTTCTGGAACAATTCTTGTCCTCTGGCCACCTCTTCAAATTGATGTGAGTCTCTGGTCACAAAACACCCCTCACCTTCAGCCCATTGCTTCCTCACCCCTCTGAGCCTCCATTGGCTCATCTGCAAAATGGGGCCCCAGTCGCTGGGTTTCTCCTGACCCGTGGTGACAAACGGGAGCTTTCTTGGGTTGTTGGGGAGTCAGTGGGAGGGGTGGCCGAGGTCTGCCATGGCTCTTCGGAGCTTCTGCTTTCCATTTCTCCCATCTCTGGGAAACATGACCATCTCACCGCTCAGGGGGTAAGCATGCAGGGGGCAGGTGCAGTGGGAGGGGTGTGGTCGAAGACAGAGTGAGAGCCTGAGGCTGGGAGGAGGCAGCGGGGGTGCCCGTAGGCCCAGTTATTCCTGGTCAGGCTCTCTGGCTTTCTTGACAGGAGAGCCTCAGCCCCACCCAGTGACCTACCGAGATGTCTGCGGCCGCGAGGGGGGCGGATATCAGTCCCTAGTCCCTGCCCAGAGCAGTTGCTGAGTTAGCTGAGCTGAATCAAAGAAGGACCATGAAGTCCCCACCTGTCTTCTGGGACTGCAGCCTCCCAGGCCTGCAGGGGGTGGGTGGGGGGTGCCCTCCCAGGTCTTCCCTGCACCTGCTCTCCAAGCCTCCAGCAGAGCCCGCCCATTGGCTGGCGTGGGGGGTGGGTGGGGGCAGGAGCGGAAGGCGAAGGCGGGGCGTGAAAGGGTGGGAGTGAGATCCTCCGTTCCCTGCAGATGCTTCTCTCCCTACCTCACAAACCTTCCCTCTGTGGAGTGACTTGTTTGCTGAAAGAGCATTCTTTCCTCATTTTATGGCTGGTAGATGTCTCTGCAATCACTTCTGGGGGCTGGTCTGGGGAGAGGGTGGGACCCCAGCCACCTCTCCCATCCACCCTAAGGGGCGGTAAGTAGGAAATGAGATATAAACGTTGAGTCCAGCAGGTTAAAAAGGGGAGGTGTGTCTGTACTTGTCGCTCAGCCTCTGCCTTTTCAAGTGTGATCAC
>RCUC01153937.1:0-47782 GCA_003697995.1 Taxidea taxus jeffersonii | reverse complement strand
CAGAGGCTTAACCCACTGAGCCACCCAGGCACCCAAAGAGTTGTGTTTTTATTTTCATTTGTTTCCAGGAATTTTTAAAATTCTTCTTTAATTTCCTGCTTGACCCATTTATTCTTTAGTGGGATGCTCTATAGCCTACTTGTATTTGAGTTCTTTCAAACTTTCCTCTTATGATTGAGTTCTAGTTTCAGATCATTGTGGCATGAAAATATGCTGGGAATGATCCAAGTCTTTTGGTAATGGTTGAGATCTGATTTGTGACCCAGGATATGATCTATTCTGGAGACTGTCCCATTTGTACTAGAGAAGAATGTGTATTATTATTTTGGGTTGGAATGTTCTAAATATATCTATTAGATGATGGGGTGTGGACCTATTTTTATTGATTTTGAGGGGAGTTCTCTGTGCCTCCTGGTTTTTGGTGCTTGTTCCCTTTGCCATATTAGGGAAATTCTCTATTATAATTTGCTCCAATATACCTTCTGCTCCCCTTTCTCTCTTCTTTTTCTGGGATCTCAATTATTCTAATATTAGTTCATTTATGGTATCACTTATGTCTTGAATTCTCCCCTCGTGGTGCAGTAGTTGTTTGTCTCTCTTTTGCTCAGCTTCTTTATTCTTCATCATTTGGTTTTCTATATCACTAATTTTCTCTTCTGCCTCACTTATCCTAGCAGTATGAGCCTCCATTTTTTTTTTTTTTTTTTTTTTTTTAGTATATGTGCTGCCGAAGCAAGTACAAAGAACCTCCCTTTTTTATTGCACCTCATTAATAGCTTTTTTGATTTCAACTTGGTTAGATTTTAGTTCTTTTATTTCTCCAGGAAGGGATTTTATTTCTCCAGAAAGGGATTCTCTAGTATCTTCCATGTAAAGATGAAAATTTAAAAAGATTCTAAAAAAGGTACTGATAAGTTATTTGAAAAAAAAAAAAAAAGGAAAGAATGTAATCAGGCTGTAGACTAGCACAAAGCCATGTGCTAGATTTAGGGTATTTTGTTTTATCTATTAGAAGAAATTGTATCCCCAAATTTTAAAGAAACAGTAAAAAACCTATATGTATACAAAAATAAGGTTAAATACAATGAAGGGATAAAATATGATTATAACAATGAAAATTTAAAAAGATTTTTTGATGTAGCATCCTTCTTTATCCCTGACTACAATTTTTAGTTTAAAATCTAATTTATCTGATATGAGAATCACTACCCCATCCTTCTTTGGAGGCCCATTGGCATGAAAGATGCTTCTCTATCCCTTCACTTTCAGCCTGGATGTATCTTTAGGTTCCAAATGGGCCTCTTGTAGAAAGCATATGGACGGGTCCTGTCATTTTATCCAATCTGCAACCCTGTGCTGTTTTATGGGAGAGTTTAGGCTGTTCATGTTGAGAGTGATTATTGAAAAATATGTTTTTATTGACCTTGTGTTGCCTGTGAAGTCCTTATTTCTATAGATTGTCTCTGTAAATTTCTGTTCTATAACACTCTTGGGTTCTTTCTTCTTTTATAGAACCTCCCCCTGCCCCTTAATATTTCTTGTAGTGCCAGCTTGGTGGTCACATATTCTTTTAAACCTTTCTAGTCTTGGAATCTCTTTATCTCTCCATCCATTTTGAATGCCAACCTTGCTGGATAAAGTATTCTTGGCTACATGTTCTTCTCATTTAGTGCCCTGAATATGTCTTGCCAACCCTTTCTGGCTTGCCGGGTTTCTGTGGACAGGTCTGATGTTATTCTGATGGACCTTCCTCTGTACGTAAGGAATCTCTTCCCACTGACTGAGGGTTTTGGAAGGGAGGAGGCTGGGGGGTTGGGTGAGCCTGGTGGTGGGTATTAAGGAGGGCATGGAGCACTGGGTGTGGTGCATAAATAATGAATCTTGGAACACTGAAAAAATTTTTTTAAAAAATTACAAAAAAAATAATATCCAAACTTTGTCTTTACAAATCCCTATGAATAAATGACTTTTGAGCACTCCAAAAAGAAAAAAAATTTTTTTTGAAAAGGTATTGATAAGATAAAATAGTTAAAAAATGTTAAAATAGGAAAGAGGAAAAATTAAAAAAATAGAATAAGAAAAAATAAAATTGAAAAAGTTTAACTTTGAAACACCAAATGATCATGGGAGAAAAGCCATGAAATCTGTGCTGCTTCCCCCCCAGATCTTGAGTTCCACAGTTCTCATTGATTGGTGAACTCAGTCTTGCCTGGATGTTCTTGCTGTTCTTCTGGGGTAGGGGCCTATTCCAGGGACTCTCAAATGTCTTTGCCTGAGGTGGAATTACACCGCCCTTGGGAGGGGCCGGGCTAAGTGATTTGCTTGGTTTTGGTCTTGGGAGCTTTATTTACCTGAATGCTTTCTGTACTGCTTTGGAGAACAGGAATAAAAATGGTGGCCTCCTAATCTCTATTGAACAAGTATATATGTTAGAAAATATATCTGAAGAGTGTTCAGGGCTGATTATATCATCTGATTGCTTGGGAAGGATACAGATTGGCCTGGGCTGTGTGTAAGCTGGATATAAACAGCTATAAGAAGAAAAACTGATGAATTCATCATTTATATGCTGTCATTTTGAGCTATCTGTTTATAAGGAATGCCTTTTATTGGAACACACACAGTTGTTTTAGAAGTTTGCTTTACTATGTTTATATTATGCTATATTAAAATATTTAAAAATATTTGTGCAAAAGTGATGGCAAATGTGTTGACTGTTTCTTTGGAATGGGTTTAAATATCAAAAAGACGATGTATATAAGAAATTATTTCATGTGCCGGTCATCATGGAATAACTCAACAGAAGTTCTTGATTTTAGGGGGATCTCAAAGGATGTGCCAAGAAATTGTGTTTAAGAATCCCTCCAGATTTGGTGAGATCTAGGGAAAGGATTTCTTTCAGCAGAGCTGTAAAATCAAACCAGAAATTGTTCTCAGGTCCTTGAAATGCCTTAAGTTGAGACAACTAATATTTTTATATCAACTGTAGATTAATATTCTATTCTTTTCTTAATTAGTCCTGTGTTGTAGCATTTTAAGTAAGGAGTTAATGCTTATATATTTGAGTGAATATTTGGAAAACAGTGTGATAATATAATCACTCCAGTGAGAAATTTTAGTTACTTTTTCCTTCCAGTTTTATTGAGAGATAATTGACATACATCACTGTTTAAGCTTAAGGTATACAGAATAATGGTTTAATGTACATATATTGTGAAATGATTAAATGATTACCACACTAGGTTCAGCTAACATCCATCTTCTTATATAGATACAATTAAAAGAAAAGAAAGGAAAAAAGAAACAGATTTTTTTTTCTTGTGTTGAGAACTCTTAGGATTTGCTCTCTGATCATCTTTCCATTATACAGCAATATTATTTATAGTCATGTTATATATTATATCTCCAGTACTTATGTATATTATGACTGGAAATTTGTGCCTTTTGACCACCTTTCTCCACACCCCCTTCTCCCCACCTTCTGTCTCTGGTAGTTTCAAAACTGATCTCTTTTTCTGAGAGTCTTATTTTTTTCTTTCTTTTTTTTTTAAACTTTACATATAAGTGAGACCATATAGTATTTATCTTTCTGACTTATTTTACTTAACACAGTACTTTTAAGCTTTATCAGTGTTGTCACAAATGGTAGGATTTACTTGTTTTTTATGACTAAATAATATTCTATTATCAATACATACTTAGGTTGCTTATATATTATAAATCTTATATAATATATAATATAATATATAATAATATATTATATTATAATATATATATATATAAGTCTTATATATTATAAATAATGTTGCTAGGAACATATGGTTACATATATCTTTCTGAGTTAGTGTCCTTGTTTCCTTGAGATAGAGTCACAGAAGAGGAATTGCTGGATATGGTAGCTCTAGTTTTAATTTTTTTGAGGATATTCTGTAATGTTTTCCATAGTGGCTGTACCAATTTACAGTCCCACCAGCAGTGCACAAGGGTTCCCTTTTCTTCACATCCACACCAACATTTGTTATTTCTTGTCTTTTTTGATGCTGGCCATTCCAGCAGGCATAGGTGAGATTTCATTTTGGTCATAACAATTTCATTTAACTTTGTTGATGTTTTCTTTTGCTGTACAGAGTTTTTTGGTTTGGTGTAGTTGTGCTTGTCTATTTTTCATTTTGTTGCTTGTGTTTTTTGTATCACATCCAGAAAATCAAGAATCATGTCAATGGGCTTTATTCCTATGTTTTCTTCTAGGAGTTTCATGGTTTCATTGTTCTTTTCTGGTTTTGGTGTAAGGATAGTGCTGGTCTTGTAAAATGGGAGTGTTCTAGTGAATTCATCTAGTCTTGGACTTTTTTCCATTGGGAGTTTTTTTTTTTTTTCTTTTTTAAGTAGGCTCCATGCCTAGGCTTGAACTCATGACCCTGAGATTAAGGCATGCATCATTGGGAGATTTTTTTATTTACTGATTCAATTTCCTTTCTAGAAATTGATCTATCCAGATTTTCTCCTTGATATCCTGATTTAGTCTTTCTAAGTTGTAGTTTCTAAGAATTTTCTTCATTTCTTCTAGGTTGTCAAGTTTGTTGGCATAGTGTTGTTAATAATAGCCTCTTAGGATCCTTTGAATTTCTGTGGTATCAGTGATGTCTCCTTTTTTATTTATAATTTTGATTTGGATCCTTTCTCTTTTTCCTTGATTAGTCTAGCTGAAGGTTTACTAATTTTCTTTATCTTTTTCAAATAAACAACACTTAGTTCGGTTAATGTTTTCTATTTTTCTGTTCTCTGTTTTCTTCTGCTCTAAACTTTCATTATTTCCTTTCTTCTGCTAACCTTGGGCTTTTTTTTTTTTTAACCTCCTAGTTTCAGGCAAAGAATTAGCTTGTTTATGTGAGATCTTTCTTACTTCTTAATGTTCACATTTATTATATCTTCTTGATTTATTGACCCATTTATCATTATGTAATAGCTTTGTCTCTTTTTACCATTTTTAAAGTCTATTTTGTGTAAGTATAGCACCCCTCCGGTGTTCTGGTTACCATTTGCTTGAAATGTTTTTTCCCATCTTTTCACTCTCAATCTATGTCTATTTAAGGCTAAAGTGAGTGTTTTGTAGGCTGCATATTGTTGGATCTTGTTTTTTTTTTTTTTAATTATATATTTAGCAGTCATTCTGTGTTTTCTAATTAAATAGTTTAATCCATTTATATTTAAAGTAATATTGATAAGTGAGGACTTTTTTTTGCCACTTGTTAATTGCTTTCTGATTGTTTTGTAGATCCATTTTTCCTTGTTTCTTATTCTGGTGTGTGTGTGTGTGTGTGTGTTTGTGTGTGTGTGTTTGTGTGTGTTGATGTCTTTTTGTATCAGTGTGCTTTGACTTATCATGTGCTTTGGTGTAGTAATTACTACAGTATTTTCCCTTGTTGTCACTATGAGGTTTACATAAAATATCTTAAACCTATAATACCCTATTTTAAATTAATAACTTCAATAAAATTCATAAAATTTATTTTTGCTTCTCTCCCTCACATTTTGGGTTATTGCTGTTAGAGTTTACTAGTTTTTATATTGTGTAACTATAATAATAAGATTGCTAAGATTGCTTTTGCTATTTGTGGTGTGCTCCTTTTTTTTCAACTTTTAAGTTAGAGTTGTAAGTGAATCATGCAACTACCACCATATTGCAAAGTCTATGACTATATATTTACCATTATCAGTGAGATTGACACTATTTTTTCATGTTTTATTTGATGGTAATTAGCATTTTTTTAGTTCCATTCAAAGAACTCCCTTTAGCATTTCTTATAAGGCAGGCCTTGGTGGTAATGGGTTCCATCAGCTTTTGTTCCTTTAAGTCCTTATTCCTCCTTTGTTTCTAAAGGACAGCTTTGCCAAGAATAGAATTTTTGGTTGACATTTATTTTCTTTTAATATGTTGAACATGCCATCCCATTCTCTTCTGGCCCAAAAATTTTCTGTTGAGAAATCCGCAGTTGGTTTTATAGGGGTTTCCTTGTATGTAACTTCCCTCTTTTATCTCCTGCTCTTAAAATTCTTTATTTGATTTAACTTTTGACAATTTAATTATAATATGTCTTGGTGTAGCCCTAGCTGGGTTCAACCTAATAGGGATTTTTGAACACATGAATCTGGGTGTCCATTTCTCTGCCCACTTGGGAAGTTTTCAGCCATTATTGCTTTAAGTATACTTTCTGTCCCTTTATCTTTTTCTTCTCCTTCTGAAAATCCCATCATGCCATTTTTCTCCAATGTGTCCTATAATTCCTTTGGCTTTCTTTACTTTTTTTAGTTCTTTTTAATGATCAAACTGGGAAATACCTTATCCTCAGCATATTAATCTTATTACCTCCAGGTAATCTCTTATCTTCCAGGTTGTTGCCTCTTCTGCATGGTCAAGTCTAATTTGAAAGTCTCTTTTGAAATCTTCATTTTAGTTGTATTTTTTCAACTCCAGGATTTCAGGGTTTTTGTTGTTGTTGTTTCCATGCTTGCTCTTTTCTTGTTAAAATTCTCATTTTGTTTATGTATTGTTTTCCTAATTTTGTTTTAGTTGTCTGTGTATTCTTATGGGTTCATTGAAGTTCCTTAAGAGAATTATTATGAGTTCTTTGCCAGACAGTTTATACATCTTCATTTCTTTAGTTTCAGTTATTGAAGTTATTGGTGGGTATCATATTTACTTGATTTTTTTTTCTTTTTTGTGATCCTTCATTACTTTATGCTAATATGTGCACATTTGAGTCATTAGGCTCCTCTTTCAGATGTATAGGTTTGCTTTGCAGATGCAATTCTTCACTTTTTAGCTCAGTTTGGGTTTCTGGGTGTCTGCTGATAACCCTTGGGCAGGCGGGGTTTTGCTATTATCTGTTTTTGAGTGAGGCATCTATTTGCGTTCTGAGGATAGGGATGAGAGGGGTGTCCCACTGGTTGGAACAGATGTATAGGATAGTTGAATAGGATTGTTGGCTTGATTCCCTACCCAAGTGAGGCTGTAGGATGGTCTCCATAGTTGCCTGGATTCCCTGGTCAGGCTTACTGGATAGTCAGGACTGGGTACTGTATTCAGTAGCAGATGGGACAGGGCAATAGGACAGAACCTGTATAATTCATTGTTTTTGGGACCTGAATCAAGCCAGAATCATGCACCTAATTTCCTGGTCAGATGATTCCCTGCTTGGGAGCAGCAGAAAAAGCACCTCCAAAACTGCCAAAGGTTTTTGCTTGTTGTATTAATTCAAGCCAACCTGTACCCCAAGTTTCCTGATTGAATAAGTTCACTGGCTTTGCTCTACAAAGTATTGGCTCTGCCTCTCTGTCTCTAGGTTTGAGTGCTGCAGGGCCACATAGCTATTATTAATTGTCTCGGTCCTTACTGTTCATATTGGGCCAGAAGACATTCTTCACAGTGGATGAGACTGTGATTCATTTTTCTTGCCTTAGTAGGATAGGGAGGGGCTGCTCCAGGCTACTTTCAATTTTGCAAACAGGTTCTCTGGTTGTGGGGGGCGGGGGCTTGGAGCTACTCTCTTTCAGTTGTGAATTAATTCCTCTGTCTATACATTGCATGAGAATGCTATATGCCTCTCTGTCCAATACTGGCAGATTACTCTGAGGGTAATCAGCTTTGCCTGACCCATGTCTTAGCTGGAGTGCCACTGGGTGGTGCTACTTCCAGTTTTTTACCAGCCTTTCTAGTAAGATGGGACCAGAAGAAACTTTTCATGGTAGGTGGGGCTGTGATTTAGCAGCTTGCCTGGGCTTGGGTAAATCAGGTTCTGAGGGCAACAAAACTCCTCACTTGAGAATATGAATCAGGCAGATTTCACCTTGCTGAGTTCCCTGGTCAGAATTTACCCCCAACTTTTTTCTTCAGATGAAAGAAGCTGCTGTTTGGGATTACTACTTGGTCACTAAAGGTATGAACACAGTCTGCCCAAGATTTATGTGCTGGTTGTTGCAAGCCCTTCCTTTCTTCTCCATCACAATCAGATTTCCAGTGGCTAGACCCCGCAGAGTCCCTTGCAGTTTCCATTATTGTGATAATGGAGTAGACACTCCCACAAAGGGACCCCATAATACTGCGGGTCTCCCTGGGTTCCTTTTTCCCACTGGAGGAACTTGAGTGTCAGAGAAACCTCTTTGAGTGGTGCTATACTTGTCTGGGGGGTGCAGTGTGATCCATGAGTAGCCAATTTTCTTACCCTTCTAATGCAGTTTGTGTTGGTGTCTTGGTGCAGGGGTCTACTTTAGCCTCACCTCACCTTCTCTCAGTGATATCTTGTTTTTGAATAGTTCTTAGTTATTCTTGTGAAGGAGAGCAATTCCAGAACAACACATGTTAACCATCTTGGTAACATCACTTTCTAGTACAGAGTATACTTTCTTTACAGATATGAAAATTATATTTTGAATGTGCTACCATTTCTTGAGGTGTTTTTTTTATTTGTTTGTTTTTTTTTGCTACTGAACACAGTAGGAGAAAAATTAGATAACTTTTTGGGTAATAAATAAATAAATAAAGTAATTTTTGGGGGGCAGGAGGGAGAGGCAGAGAATCCTAAGCTGACTTTGCACTGAGTGTGGGGCCCATCATGGGGTCAGTCCCTTGACCCATGAGATCATGACCTGAGCTGAAATCATGAGTCAGAAACAACCAAATAAGGCACCCAGGTGCCCCTTTTGGTTACTAATTTAAAGTTTGGTCAAAATTGCAAGATGTTTGAGGGGCTTCTGGGTGGCTTTGTTAGTTAAGCATCTGCCTTTGGCTCAGGTCATGATCCCACGGTCCTGGGATTTTGACCCATGATCCCTGGGTCCTGATTTTGAAGGATCTTCAGCTAGCTTTGCAATCAATTGCCAGAGTTCTAGATAAGATCTGATGCAATAAAGCTAAAGTCTGCTCTTCTCTTATGTGTCATGCTTATTCCTCCTTCTTTCCTTAGATCATTCTGTTTTTCCTATTAGGAGTGCTTTTTCTTCTGACTACCCATCTAAAATCATCCAGTCAGCATTTATTCAACAACTTCTTCATTGAATAGTTACTGTGTACATGGTTAAAGTAATGAGTAAAAGTGAAACTTTAAATTCTAATAACTCTTTAAAGCCTTTTTAAACCTTACTTCCTACATGAATTCTTTTCTAAAACTTCTAGACCATTTCAACTTCTACACTTCTCATTTCCTAATATTTATTGTATTTATCATATTTTTGGTAATTATGTTATATATTGTGAAAATTACATCATACTTTGATCAGCTTATAAAATTGTCCAGAGGAGATGTCATGCCATATAATTCTTTTTTATTTTTCCTTACATGTGGTATAATTTTTCTCTAAGGGTTTGTAGATTAGAGATATACATGCTACTAATAATACGGTAGTTTAAATCAATAAAGTCCTGAACTATAATAGAAGTACAAATGAAATGAAAGAAGGGAATTCAAACGGCACTAAATGTGTTTTGCTAATTTTTAGTTTGCTTGGCTAGTTTGAATGTAGGTGGTTTGTAGAAAGTCCTTTAATTTGAAAATAAAGTAATGAGATTGATTTTTTTTACTTTATTTATTTTCAGAGAGAGAGAGTTGAGTGGGGGGAGACAGAGGGAAAGGGACAAGTGGACTCTGCATTGAGTGGGGAGCCCAGTGCAGGGCTTGATCCCAAGACCCTGAGATTATGGCCTGAGCTAAAACCAAGGCAGACACTTACCTGACTGAGCCACCCAGGTGCCCTGAGATTGATATTTTTTAACACTCACTCTAGAACTTCTTAAGCCAAAAGTGCCCACTGAGAATGCTATAAACTTATTCCAATGTTATCACATTTTGAGGGAAGTTACTTTTTTGGATGAGTTTTTTGTGACTAGATTTTGATCCAAACACAAATATTACTTTGATTACTTTATAGTTATCATTTTGTTTGGATTAAAAACACAATTATTTGTGGGTGCCTGCATAGCTCAGTCAGTTAAGTATCTGCCTTCACCTCAGGTAATGATTCCAGAGTCCTGGGATAGAGCTCTGCATTGGGCTCCCTCCTCATCAGGGAGTATGCTTCTCCCTCTCCCTCTTCCTTTCACTTTAGGTTGTGCTCTATCTTGCACTCACTTTCTTTCTCTTTCAAATAAATAAATGAAGTATTTTATTTTTTAGAAAATATTTTATTTATTTATTTGGCAAAGAAAGATACAGCAAGAGAGGGAACACAAGCAGGGAGAGTGGGAGAGGGAGAAGCATTCTTCCTGATGAATAGGAAGCCAATGTGGGACCAGGACCCTGGGATCAGGACCTGAGCTGAAGGCAGATGCTTCATGACTGAGCCACACAGGTGTCCCAATAAAATCTTTAAAAAAAGATTATGTAATCAGCCTGAACAAATGCCTTTTAAATTAGACTTTGTTAAGTTAAAATTTTTCCCGAAGTTTGCTGATTAGCCATTATTAAAATATTAAATAATTTTTTATCTCATGATAAGTAAAATCAAATAAAAATATGTTTAAGTATGTGAGCCACCATAGAATAAATGCTACTTCTAAGATCATAAGTTGATGATTTTGCATAAAATAATGCTAATTTGGATGCATGAATTCTGCTGTCTTCATTGAAAAATCAGTTACTTTAAAGATACCTCTTTGTTCTCTCTTAAGTCAACTCACTATTAAACATAGCTTCAGAGAGTCCCTTTTTAAAAAAGATTTATTTATTTATTTGAGAGAGACCACAGTGTGGGGAGGCACAGAGGGAGAGGGAGAATCTCAAGCAGACTCCCTGCTGAGCATAGAGCCCCCCCAAACCCCAATGTGGGGCTTAAGATCATGACCTAAACTGAAATCAGGAGTCAGACACTTAACCGATTAAGCCATCCAGGCACCCCTGGAGGGCCATTTTTGAAGTGGCAGAGTGAGGACCTTTGAAACCTCACTTCTTCACAAAAGCAATGAAGAATACTGGCAAAAATGGTCAAAGTCAACTTATTTCAGAACTCTAGAAATTAACCAAAGACTTGCAGAAGGAAAAATGGATGGATCTCAGTAACAATAATTTCTGTGGTATTTTGACTTGTCCTACTTATATCCCCTTCTCCCCAGATCCATAGTAGCCTAGAAAGTCAGTAGTCGCAGGACCCTTATAACTGTGAAACCAGAAACTTAGTTAGCAGGCAGCTAAGGTGAAGAGTGGATTTAGAGCTGCCCCCAAAGCCCTATGTGTATTAGATAATTGTCACTATTTGACCTGTCTGGTAACAATATGGAAAGCCCCATTCATAGAACTTGTCTTTATTTGACCTGACTTAGAGCTTCTCAGTGGGAAAGAACCAACTTCAGAGAGTTTATAGACCATGATCAGCAGCAATTGTTTAAAACATTTCAGGTGCTTGAGTCTGTGGTACTAGTTGGAGAAACAAGAAGTTGGCGTAAGACTTTAAAAGAAAAATATGGAAAATAAGTTTTTTTTAGGGGCCTTTGTAAAGCTCTGATATATTTCTGGGGATCTCAAAGTCCAAACATGTATAAGACTGTGTATGGGTTTTGCTCTCACTTGGCCCAACTTGATGATTTGAATGAGTAGGAACTGAAGGCTAAAACAAAGTTTTGAAGTGCCAAAACATTGAAGGCACACACACACACACACACACACACACGCACACATGCACACACACCCTCTTACCAAAGGGGAGACATTGATTCAAGGCATTTAAGAAAATATTTGTCCAAACATTAGCTGAACACTAAGCAGGTACTTCCGTAATTGTATGCAAGGATACAGACTTTACATAATTAGTTCGGGAAAATCATTAAAACAGCAGCAACAACAAAAACAAAAAATGTGAATGATCTCCAGAGTTGCCACATTTAAATGTACAGTTTTCAAAAATAATTATGAGACATGTAAAGAAACAGTAAAATAAAGACCATACATAAGGGGAGCAACAGTCAATAGAAACAGTCCCAGAGGATGGCCAGATGCTGGCCTTTTAGACAAAAACTTCAAGTCAGCTAATTTAAAGATGTGTAAAGAACTAAAGGAAGCTGTACCTAAAAACTAAGGAAAAGTATGAGAAAAACGTCTTGCTAAATAGAGATTATAATTAAAGAGATAGAAATTACAAAAAGCAAACTAAATAGAAATTCTGGAGTTAAATAGCCCAGTGACTAAAATAAAATAAAAAGTCATTAGAGAGGGGTAAGAGAAGATTTCAGCAGTCAGAAGAATGAGTCAACCAAGTTGAAGCTAGGTCAACTGAGATTATCCAGTCTGAGGAACAGAGAGTGAAAAGTATCAAGAACAAGGAACAGAGCTTCAGAGAACTATGAGACAACATCAGATGTACTAGTGTATGCATAATGGGAGTTCCAGAGAGAGAGGAGAGAAAGTAGCAGAGATTATATGAAGAAAAATTTCCAGATTTGGTGGAAAATATCAATCTACACAAGCAAGAAGATCTACAAACCCTAAGTAATATAAACTCAAAGAGATCCATACTTACACACATCGTAGATGAGTTGTTAATAGCCAAATTCAAGAGAGAACTGGAAAGCAGCAAGAGGAAAATTATTCATGTGCAATGGATCCTTAGTAAGATTAATAGCTACTTCTCATTAGAAACCATGAAGGCCAGAAAGAAGTGGGTAACATATTTAAAGTACTGAAAGATAAAGAATGTCAACCAAGAAGTCTATATTCAGCAAAACTATCTTTCAAAAATTAAGGAGGAATCAAGATATGTCCAGATAAACAAAGATGAAGAGAATTTGTTGCTAGCTGACTTGCTCTACAACAAATACTAAAGAGAATCTTTCAGGGTGGAATAGAAAGACAATAGATAGTAACCTAGATGTGTACAAGGAAACAAAGAGCACCAGTAAATGTAACTACAAAGGAAAAGGTGAAAGATATAATATAATTGCATTTTTGGGGGGTAATTCTTCTTATCTGATTTAAAAGATAACAGCACAAGTAAAGACAGGTCTTCTTTTTCCCACAAACTCTTCTCATATTTTATTTGTATCTCCACAATTATTTTACCTTTGGAGTTATGGTGAATAAATGTAGTTCCATCTTCTATATGTACTGCCTGACCATACTGTAAGTACAAGTTGTTCTTTGCTCAAAAACAGTACTTAAATTTACATGCTATGTCTTCTAAGTAGGTTCTGATAGCTCAGCAACACGAGTCAATAAACCATTAGACATATCATGAAAACCTAAAAATAAAACAGCTGCCTGGAGTAATAATTATACAGTTATAATGTATAAAGATATAATTTGTACCAATAATGTAAGAGCTAAAACTATGAAACTCTTGAAAGAAAACATACGAGCAGATTTATGTGATCTTGGGCTAAGTAATTGTTTTTTAACATGACATTAAAATCACAAGTGACAAAACAAAAAAAGTATATAAAATGGACTCCCTCAAAATTTAAAGCCTTAGTGTTTGTTGGAGGAGGCCATTGAGAGGACACAACTATTAGTTGACCCTTAAGCTGGACTCAGGCAATTGGAGGCTCTTTACTCCCTTCCCTGTGCTTGCAGTGTGCTTTTTGCTTGCCTTTCCCATCATGCAAGCACTCTAAAACCTAGCCTTGAGATACTAATGTGGTGTTGAGAATACCTGGACAGTATATATGATGGGACTCAAAATTAAAGCCTCCATATGAACTTTTAAATAGGTAGGCGGGTTTGGAGATTTACTTGTCTTGTGGCCACCCAAGGCAAGACTTGTAAGTGAGTTCCCTTGCTTATTAAAATCACCACCTACCTTCTGAAGTGGTCTGCTTCTTTCTTCTGGCTCCTCCAGCTCTCTGTGTGTGGGCCCAGTTTGTGAGCTAATTGGTGAGCCAGCCAGGAGACTGAAAAATAGGCCTTGGGGAAGAGATACCTGCAGGGGAGATCCTGAGTTGGCCATCAACCTCTTTGTGGGGAGGGGTGGCTCATATGTTAGATGTCGGTGGACCATTGTATGAGTACAGGGACTTCCTAAAAATGCTGGATTGTTTAATGAGGTTGTTTTATAAACTGCACTGTGGTCAAGAAAAGAAACAAATGGCTGCTGAATGTGCTGACCTTTACTATGGGCAATTTGGCTGGCTGCCGATGCCCAACTAGAGGCTAAAGCTCAAGTTAGAAAGCTGAGAGAAGAGCTGAAGTTAGAGAAGGTTTGCAGTTGTCTACTACTCCATTATTTTCAGGGCTGACAGGGTGGGAGAACAGAATGGTAAGTTGGAGACCATAGCATGCCATTTTGCAAAGCAAGAAGAGCTCAGGCTGTTGCAGATCAAGTTTGAGTGCTTGTAACAAAGCCTGATTAGGATGCTAACAGATAGAATCCCTGGGAAAGTGACAAGAGAAAAGGGAGAGGATATTGTGGTGACTGACAATGAGATGGATAGTGTGCTCTATGCTGCGTGAGCTTTAATATAGCTGACATCATTTTCAACAGTGAAAGTCTGAAAGTTTTCCCTCTAACATCAGGTACAAGACAAGGATGCCTATTCTCATCACTCCTATTTAACATAGTACTGTAAGTCCTGGCCAAGGAATTAGGTAAAAAAAGAAATAAAAGTCATCCAAAATGGAAAAGAAGAAGTAAAACTGTTTCTGTTTGCAGATGATATGATCTTATATATAGAATATCCTAAGGGCTGCAGTAAAATCTATTTCAACTACTAAACAAATTCATTAAAGTAGCAGGATACACAAAAATATATAAAATTTAGTTGCATTTCTATACACTAAGGCTGAACTATGTGAAAAAGAAATAAAACAGTCCCACTTACAATAGCATCAAAAACAATAAATTCTTAGTTCATGTATTAGAAGAATTCCTGTTGCTAAAATGTCCATACTGCCTGAATCCATCTATAAAATTAATGCATTACCTATAAAAATTCTAATGAAATTATAACAGAAACATAAAAAAACAATTCTAAATTTAGAGTGGAATCAACCCCCCGAACACACCTCATGCAATCCTGAGGAAGAACAAAACTGGAGATATCGCACTTGCTGATTTCAAACCTTGTTATTAAGGTATTGTAGTCAAAATGGTATGATATTGGCATAAAGACAGACACATTCAAGAGCTTAAAAATAAGCATATGCATATATGGTCAATATTTGACAAGGAAATCAAGAATAATCATGGGCAAAGGATAGTCTCTTCACTAAAGTGTTCTGGGAAAACTGATTATTCATATGGAGAAGAATGAAATTGGACCCGTATCTTAAAACTTACAAAAATTAACCTGAAATGGATCAAAGATTTAATCATAAGACCTGTAACTAAAACTCCTAGAATGAAACATAGGGGAAAAGCTCCTTGACATTGCTTTTGGCAATGACTTTTTGGATATGACACCAAAACTGTAAGCAACAAAGGCAAAAATTAACAAGTAGGACTACATTTGACTAAAAACATTTGCACAGCAAAAGAAGCTATCAACAAAATGAAAATCAACCTGTATGGAATGGGGAAAGAATTTGCACACCATCTATCTGTTAAGGGGTTAACCTCCAAATGCATGAATAATTCCTACAACTCAATAGCAAAAACCAAATAATCCAATTAAAAATGGATAGAGGATCTGAATAGACTTTTTTTCCCCAAAGAAGGCACAGAAATGGCCAAAAGGTACATTAAAAGGCATTGAACATCACTAATTATCAAGAAAATGCAACTCAAAACCACAGTGAGGTATTTCCTCACACCTATTAGAATGGCTATTATCAAAGAAGCATGAAGTAATAAATGTTCACAAATATATGGGAGAAAGAGAATTATGTACTATTGGCAGTATGTAAATTGGTACAGCCAGTACTGAAAACAGTATGGAGGTTCTTAAAAAAGTTAAGTAGAACTATCCTATGATATAGCAATACCACTTCTTCGTATGTATCTGAAGGAATGGAAATTACTCTTCAAAGGGATAGCTCCACTCCCATGTTTATTGTTGTGTTATTTATAGTAGCCAAGACATGAAAACAACTTAAATGTCTGTTGATGGATGATGGATGATATATATCACAGTGTTTATATATATATATATGTATATATATATATGCCTATTATGCCACATTATATATATGTGAGCTCTCTCTCTGTCTCTCTCTCTCTCTCTCTCTATATATATAATGGCATATTCAGCCATGAAAAGAGGGAAATCCTGCCCCTCATAACAACACAGATGGATATGAGGGCATTTTATTGAGTGAAAAAAGTCAGAGAAAGATAAATATTATATTATCTCATTTATATGTGAAAATTTAAAAAGCTAACTAATAGAAATAAAGAGTAAAATTTTGGTTGCCAGGGACTTTTTCCCAGGTGAGGGAAATGGGGAAAGTTGATCAAAGAGTACAAACTTCCCATTACAAGATGAATTAGTTCTAGAGATCTAATATACAGCATGGTGGTTGTAGTTAACAAATACTGTATTATATACTGGAAAGTTGCTAAGAGTATAGATCCTAAATGTTTTGAACATACACATATGCTTGCACACGTGCACACACATGTGGTAATTATGTGAGGTTATAGAGGAATTAACTAAACTTACTGTAGTAACCATTTTGCAATATATATGTTTAGCATTCATTATGTTGTACATCTTAAACGTATACAAAGTTACATGTCAATTATATCTAAATAAAGTAGCTGAAAATCCTGTGTAATTAAACTCATTTGTGCAAAGAGGATGTACAAATGGTCAATAAATCCACAAGGATCCTCAGCACTATTAGTAATTAGCAAAATGCAGATCAAAACGCAATGAGTTGCCACTTGACAGTAGGATGGTTACAATAAAAAAGACAGACAAATAATGTGTTGACAAAGATATGGAGGAAATGGAACTCTCCTACATTACTGGTGGAATTGCAAAATCATGAAGCCACTTTTGGAAAACAAGTGTTTTCTCAAAATGAGTAACATTAAGACCAATTTGTCCCAGCAGTTCCAATCTCAGCTATATACCAAAAAGAGATGAAAAAAAATATGTCCGCATATAAACTTGTATATGTAACATTAATCATAACAGTCAAAAAGTGGAAAAAGTCCAATTTCCATCAGCTGAATAATGAATAAATAAAACATGGTACTGGGACATCTGGGTGGCTCAGTGGGTTAAGCCGCTGCCTGCAGCTCAGGTCATGATCCCAGGGTCCTGGGATCGAGTCCCGCATGGGCTCCTTGCTCGGCAGGAAGCCTGCTTCTCTCTCTGCCTCTGCCTGCCTCTATGCCTGCTTGTGTGCTCTCTCTCTCTCTCTCTCCTTCTCTCTGACAAAAAAATAAAAAATAAAACATGGTACATCCATAAAATAGAATATAATTTGGCAATAAAAAAGGAATAAAAAGAAAGCACTGATAACTGCTATAATATGTATACACGCTGAAATATTATCTAAAATGAAAGAAGTCAGTCATAAAAGATCAAATACTATCTAATTTCATCTATATAAAATGTCCAGAATGGGCAAATTTGTACAGACAGAAAGTAGATTTGTGTTTGCTAGGGATTGTGGGGAGTTCTGAATGGAGTGACTACCAGAGGATGGAGGGTTTTTTTGTGGGGTGATGAAATTTTTCAAAAATAGTGGTGATGAGTACACACAGCTTTGTGAATGTACTCAAACCCTATGAGGGGCACCTGGGTGGCTAGTTGATTAAGCATCTGACTCTTGATTTCAGCTCAGGTCATAATCTCAGGGTTGTGAGACTGAGCCCTGTGTCAGGCTCCCCACTCAGAGCAGAGTCTGCTTGCCCCTCTCCCTCTGCTCTTCCTCCCACTTCCACACACACCCTCTCAAACAAACAAATCTTAAGAAAACCCCAATGAATTGTCCACTTTAAAAACATGAATCTTATGTTATGTGACTTGTATATCTGTACAGCTGTTACTAAAAAAAGACCCCATAACTATAGATGTTTTTCCACTTTATTTATTTAATTTTTACATTGAGTCAGTAAATAAGATCTGATACTAATTTCTGGGAAATATCAGAACCTTACATATTTTTTCTTAGTATAACAAAATGCAAATTACATACTCTATCTACATTTATATGCATAGATATCAATATTGTTTCATTATTATTAGCATCTTAATTTCTCCATTCTTCCTACATTCTCAGTCCCAGTTAAGAATGTCACTGTTCTCCCAGATGTTCAGTCTAGAAACCTGAAATCCAACAAGGGTGAATGTCAAAGCTGAAAAATTTCTTCCTTGTCAATGTCTCAATTCTGCTCCGTACTCCCATTCTCTTTCTTTTTTGAAACTTCCTCATCTCTTTCCAAAATGTTGCAGTAACTTCTTTACATAATCTGCTCCCTTTCATTTCTGTTTTCTTTAATCCATCCTTCTACATGAGATCAGTTATGTCACCATCTTGCTGATAAAAAGTCTCACCATTTTGGCTTAGAATTGAAGGCCACTTGCACCTTAACCTCAGTTTGTCTTTGCTCTTGGGTTCTCTTTCTCTCTCTCCCTTTTTCTTACTTAATCATATTATTTAATTCTTCATGACAAAACAGTATATAAATGCCTACTTTGTATTGTGCAGTAGGGATGGAAAGATGGGTTTTTTCACTTTCATCTCAAATGCATTTTCTAAAACTTATTTTTTACTTAAGTCTCAGTTTCCTCAAAGAAGTATTTCCCTTTGAATAGCACTGCCTTCTCCTGCCACCTCCAAAAGACACCTTCTGGTTAAATTTCAGTACTCATAGTATCTAACTCAAAGGTTGTTCTAAGCATTGTATGAGATAATATATATAAACTCTTCAGTACAGAGCCTATAATAAATGTTAGCTTCTCCTTTTCTCCTCTTTTCTTCATTCTCCTCTTCCTCCTTCTCGTCCTCTAATTTATTAAAATTCTTTTCTTATGTAGGGCCTGGATCTAATATTACTTCTTTTGAGAAGCCCTTTCCCACAAACTACCTCCCATGCATCCTACTACCATTTGTGTTCCCATGGTAGTATTCAGAAGGAAATTATTTATCATGACTTAACTGATTATGTTAGTACCTTTGTATTTCTCTCCACAGCTAGACTTTGATTTTCTTGAATAGAAAGAAAGTTTTTGTATGGTCAAAATTAGCAGCAGTGTCTGGCATATAGTAGGGGTTCAATATATGGTTCCTAAATTTCAGTTTAAAATAATTTTGGATAAATTTGCTTAAAAATAGGGTGGGATTATTTTTAAGAGAAAACATGAGTTAAAAAATGATAGTTTTCCTCTTTAGATGATAATTATGCAAAAACTGTATTTGTGTCATAGCACTGAAAGTGCCATTTAAGCAAAATTTTAAGACTTTTCTATTAGCTGCTGTGATAGGTAGTTATCTTCATATCATCATATGGATCTAGCATAAAGTCTTGTATGATATAGTGAATAGCCAATATTTATTTGATATATGAATGAATGAATGAATGAATGAATGAATACTGTGAAAGTATAATTCAAAGATCTTTTTCTCTGGAAATGATTATCCTTTAATATTGCAAGTATCCTCTGAAAAAATAAGATAAATTGAATTTGGTTCATTTTGCCTGTGGGATATTTGTATTCATAAAGAAATTTGATTATATATCGATTTTTCATGATTAATAATTTAATAGTGAATGATTTTCTCATTAGATACTTTCTCCATGCTATATTACATAAATGACAGTAACAATCTATGAAATTGAAGTATATTGGAAAAGTAATTTTTATACCAAATAAGCCATTAATAAGGAGTTCCTACTGAATTATATTTTAAAATATCTGTAAATTGTAAAGCATTACACATATTAGAAAAAAATTAGAGTATAGAAGCAGTGCTACACATTTCTTCTTACCTGTTGGTTTTTTTCTTAAGCTTTGCAATGAAATAAATTTTCCTAGCCAATCAGAAGTGTAAAGAGCACTCTAGGTGCCTATATATTTTACATTTAGCCAGGATGCTGCACAAGGAAAACAAAAGGACTTACTGCTGAATCAAAGTGATTAAATGTAACAATACATAGATTAGGCAACAAATAACCTATTAGAGAGAATGCTTCAGTGAACATTTTTGTTAGAAAGTAAATTTTCAAATGTTAAACTATTCTTCATTGCTGCTATTGGTCTATTTATTTAGTTCAGTCTTGCTGTTTGGTTAAGATCATCTTTGGAGTAAAATGTATTTGACAGGTTTCCCATTTTTTCTAAAAGTATAAAGATGAACTGAAATTGGTAATGGAAGAAAAAAGCAAAAAAAATGGTGAAGGGAGGATAATGTTGAAAATGTGAAAGTGAAAATGTGTAAAATTGGTATACTTTTATAATAAGACATTATTTAACATATTATTTATACAATAGTCATGTCACAGCAAGTTTTGGAGGACTTATATAAATGTTGTCAATGAAGGGGCGCCTGGGTGGCTTAGTTGGTTAAGCCTCTGACTCTTGGTTTTGGCTCAGGTCATGATCACAGGGTCCTAAAATCAGCCAATCCAGCTCCACGCTCAGTATGGAGTCTGCTTGACATTCTTTTTCTCTTCCTCTGCCCCTCCCCCCACTTGAGTGCCTGCATATGCACAAATGCATGTGTGCTCTCTCTCTCTCTCTCTCTCAAATAAATAAATAAATAAAATCCTTAAAAAATTGTTGTCAATGAGTGAAATTCTTTTTGCCTGTCTCTCTTTTTCACTCTCACCTCTTCTTATTTTTTATTTGTTTTCGTCCTACCACCTCTCTCAGGCATCTTATAAAATTAGTAGGTGGAAGAGCATAAAGTCAGAAATTTGAGCAAGTTATATAATCATTTGGAGTTCTTAGATGTTTAATTAGGAGGTAATTTTAATGATTTTATAGATTTTTTTCTAAGTTTGAAGGTTATTGTTATGTAATCTACTAACATACTGATCCTAGTGTCAGGAAGTCTTGGTGTTGCTCAGACTCTAGGTTTAACAATTGATTCAACATATTGCATGTGCAATGTAGATACCCAGGATTGCCATTTATTTAGTGTAGATCCCACATGTCAGCTTTTCTAATTATTGCCCCTGATTCAAACAATTCAGGGCTCAATACCTCATTGCATTCTCCAGAAAAACTTATATTCAAAACCCTGGGTAAGTAATGTCAATTTTATTGAAAATTATTTAGGAGATATGTTTTACCTTGCATAATTTCTAATAAACTATAGATGGGCCTCTACTTATAGTGGTTCAACTTAGAATTTTCTGATTTTACAATGTGAGAAAGCAAATGCATTCAATAAAAACTACTTTGAAATTTAAAACATTTTTGAGGGGGTTACAATGTTATTTTTATTTTTTAAATAAAAATATTGACATGTAATATTGTATTAGTTTTAAGTGTACAAAATAGTGATTTATATGTATATGTATTTTATGAAATGGTCACTGAATAAATCTAGTTAATCTCTCTCACCACAGAAAGTTGTTACAATATTATTGAGTGTATCACTTATGCTGTACATATCCCTATGATCCCTATGTCATCTTTATCTTACAACTAGAAGATTGTACCTCTTAATCCCATCCATCTATTTTGTACATCCCTCTATCCCCCCCTCCCTCGGCAATTATCAGTTTGTTTTCTGCATATTTGAGTCCCTTTCTGTTTTGTTTTGTTTGTTCATTTGTTTTATTTCTTATATTCTACATACATTGTTTATCTTTCTGTGACTTTCTGCACTTAGCAGAATACCATCTAGGTCTATTCATGATGTTGCAAATGGCAAGTTCTTTTTCTTTTTTTAGTGGCTGAGTAATATTCCATTGCATATATATAGCACATCTTTTTTAATCCATTTCTCTGTTGATGGACATTTAGGTTACTTCCACATCTTGGGTATTGTAAATAATGCTATGATGAATATGGGACTTCATGTGTCTTTTCATACTTTTTTTCTTTTAAGATTTTATTTATTTATTTGACAGAGAGAGGCAAGTAGGCAGAGAGGCAGGCAGAGAGAGAGAGAGAGAGGAGGAAGCAGGCTCCCCACCGAGCAGAGAGCCTGATGCAGGACTCGATCCCAAGACCCTGAGATCATGACCTGAGCTGAAGGCAGAGGCTTAACCCACTGAGCCACCCAGGTGCCCCTCATGTGTCTTTTCAAATAAATCTTTTCATTTTCATTGGTTAAATACTTAGAAGTAGAATTGCTCTGTTATATGGTAGATCTTTTTAAAATTTTCTGAGGAAACTCCATGCTGTTTTTTGTAGTGGCTATACTAATTTCTATTCTGCCAACAGTATATGAAGTTTCCCTTTTTTAAACATATCTCCTCAACTCTTGTTATTTTATGCCTGTGTAATAAGAGCCATTCTAATAGGTATGAGGAAATAGCTTATTGTGATTTTGATTTGCATTACCTTAGTGATTAGTGGGGTTGAACATCTTTTCATGTGCCTGTTGGGGATCTGTGTATCTTCTTTGGAAAAATATATAATAGGTCTTTTACCCAGTTAAAAAAATTGGTTTCTTTGTTTTTAGATTTTAATTATATGAGTTCTTTATATATTTTTGATGTTAACCCCCATTGGATATATTTGCTAGAATCTTTTTTCATTCAGTATGTTGCTTGTTTTATTGATGGTTTTCTTTGTTGTGCAAAATTTTTTAGTTTGATGTAATTCTATTAGTTTATGTTTGCTCTTATTTTATTATTTTCTTTGGAGACAGATAAAAATAAAATATTGCCAAAACCAAGAGTTTACTGCCTATGTTCTCTTCTAGGAATTTTATGGCTTCAGGTCTTAAATTTGTCTTTAGTCTATCTTGGTGGGTTAAAGCCTCTGCCTTCGGCTCAGGTCATGATCCCAGGGTCCTGGGATCGAGCCCCACATCGGGCTCTCTGCTCAGCAGGGAGCCTGCTTCCCTTCCTCTCTCTCTGCCTGACTCTCTGCCTACTTGTGATCTCTGTCTGTCAAATAAATAAAAAATAAAAATCTTAAAAAAAATTTATTATATTTTAATTTTTTAAAATTAACATATAATTTATTATTTGCCCCAGGGGTACAGGTCTGTGAATTGTCAGGCTTACACACTTCACAGAACTCACCATAGCTCATAAGCCTCCCAGTGTACATAACCCAACCACCCTCTGCATACCCTCCTCCTCCTGGCAACCCTCAGTTTGTTTTGTGAGATCAAGAGTCTCTTACGGTTTGTCTCCCTCCCAATCCTGTCCTGTTTCATTTTTTCCTTCCCTAACCCCCAAACCCCACACTTTGCCTCTCAAATTCCTCCTATCAGGGAGATCACATGTTAATTGTCTTTCTCTGATTGACTTATTTCACTCAGCGTAATACCCTCTAGTTCCATCCATGTCATTGCAAATGGCAAAATTTCATTTCCTTTGATGATTGCATAGTATTCCATTGTATATATATACCACCTCTTCTTTATACATTCATCTATTGATGGACATTTAGGTTCTTTCCATAGTTTGGCTATTGTGGACGCTGCTGCTATAAACATTCGGGTGCATGTGCCCCTTTGGATCACTACATTTGTATCTTTAGGGAAAATACCCAGTAGTGCAATTGCTGGGTAGTAAGGTAGCTCTATTTTCAACTTTTTGAGGAATCTCCATGCTGTTTTCCAGAGTGGTTGCACCAGCTTGCATTCCCACCAACAGTGTAGGAGGGTTCCCCTTTTTCCACATCCTCGCCAGCATCTGTCATTTCCTGACTTGTTCATTTTAGCCATTCTGACTGGTGTGAGGTGGTATCTCGTTATGGTTTTGATTTGTATTTCCCTGATGCCGAGTGATGTGGAGCATTTTTTCATGTGTCTGTTGGCCATCTGTATGTCTTCTTTGCAGAAATGTCTGTTCTTGTCCTCTGCCCATTTCTTGATTGGAGTCTTTGTCTTTTGGGTGTTGAGTTTGATAACTTCTTTATAGATTTTAGATACTAGCCCTTTATCTGATATGTCATTTGCGATTATCTTCTCCCATTCTGTCAGTTGTCTTTTGGTTTTGTTGACTGTTTCCTTTGCTGTGCAAAAGTTTTGATCTTGATGAAGTCCCAATAGTTCATTTTTTCCCTTGCTTCCCTTGCCTTTGGTGATGTTTCTAGGAAGAAGTTGCTGCAACTGAGGTTGAAGAGGTTGCTGCCTGTGTTCTCCACAAGGATTTTGATGGATTCCTGTCTCACATTGAGGTCCTTCATCCATTTTGAGTCTATTATTGTGTGTGGTGTAAGGAAATGGTCCAGCTTCATTTTTCTGCAGGTGCCTGTCCAATTTTCCTAACACCATTTGTTGAAGAGACTGTCTTTTTTTCCATTGGACATTCTTTCCTGCTTTGGCGAAGATTAGTTGACCATAGAGTTGAGGGTCTATTTCAGGGTTCCCTATTCTGTTCCATTGTCTATGTGTCTACTTTTGTGCCAGTACCATACTGTGTTGATGATAATGGCTTTGTAATAGAGCTTGAAGTCTGGAATTGTGATGCCACCAATTTTGGCTTTCTTTTTCCACATTCTTCTGGCTATTCGAGGTCTTTTCTGGTTCCATATAAATTTTAGGATTATTTGTTCCATATTTGAAAAAAAATAATGGTATTTTGATAGGGATTGCATTAAACATGTAGACTGCTTTAGGTAGCTTATACATTTTCACAATATTTGTTCTTCCAATCCATGAGCATGGAACATTTTTCCATTTCTTTGTGTCTTCCTCAATTTCTTTCATGAGTACTTTATAGTTTTTTGAGTACAATTCTTTGCCTCTCTAGTTAGGTTTTTATTCTTAGGTATCTTATGGTTTTGTGTGCAATTGGAAATGGGATCAGATCCTCAATTTCTCTTTCTTCTCTCTTGGTGTTGATGTATAGAAATGCAGCTGATTTCTGTGCATTGAATTTATATCCTGACACTTTACTGAATTCCTGTACAAGTTCTAGCAGATTTGGAGTGGAGCCTTTTGGGTTTTCCACATAAAGTATATCATCTGCAAAGAGTGAGAGTTTTACTTCTTCTTTGCAGATTTGTTACCTTTAATTTTTTGTTGTTGTTGTTGTCTGATTGCTGATGCTAGGACTCTTGTACTATGTTGAATAGCAGTGGTGATAATGGACATACCTGCCGTGTTCCTAACCTTAGTGGAAAAGCTCTCAGTTTTTCTCCATTGAGAATGATATTTGCTGTGCGTTTTTCCTAGATGGCTTTGATGATATTGAGGTATGTACCCTCTATCCCTATACTTTGAAGAGTTTTGATCAGGAAAGGTTGCTGTACTTTGTCAAATGCTTTTCAGCATCTATTGATAGTATCATATGGTCCTTGTTCTTTTATTGATGTATTGTATCACATTGATTGATTTGCAGATGTTGAACCAACCTTGTTGCCCAGGAATAAATCCCACTTAGTCATGGTGAATAATCCTTTTAATGTACTATTCGATCCTATTGGCTAATATTTTGGTGAGAATTTTCGTGTCCGTGTTCAAGGATTTTGGTCTATAATTCTCTTTTATGATGGGGTCTTTGTCTGGTTTTGAGATCAAGGTAATGCTGGCCTCAAAGAGTGAGTTGATCAGCGGATCTTCTGGGGGAGGGGCCTGTTGTATTGATTCTCAAATGTCTTTGCCCAAGGTGGAATTGCACTGCCTTTGCCAGGGGCCAGGCTAAGTAATCTGCTTTGGTTTGCTCTCAGCTTTTGTTCCCTGAATGCTTTCTGTAGAGCTCTGGAGGATGGGAATGAAAATGCAGCCTCCCAATCTCTGGCCTGGAGGAGACATGAGCTTGGGTCCCCACTACTCAATGCCCCCTCGGAGAAAAGTTTTCAATCACTCTTGTCTCTCTGTTCTTTGGCTGTGCTCTGGGTTCACTTGGCCTATGACTGAGTGTTTCTGTCTCTGGCACACAGCCCTGTTTGGAGTCTCCAAACCCAGTAGATTCCTGCTGCACTGTTCTTCTGTTGGAGGAATGTAGGTCTCCCTGGATCTGCCACTTGTGGGGTCCCTGCTCAAAGAGCAGTTGTCCAACTGTGCCACAGATCAGTTTAAGGTAACCCCAAGCTGAGAGCTCACTCCTTGGCTCTGTCTCTGTAGTAGGCTTTCCCGCTCTGATACCTGCAAGCTCTGCCACACTCAGACACCCCTGATCCTTCTCTGACCCCGTGGGACCTGAGACCACACTGTCCCTGTGAGGGCTCCATCCCCACTTAGTCTCTGGAGCCATGTCCCTCAGTGGAGCAGACTTCTAAAAGTTTGGATTTTGTGCTCCATTGCTCCACTGCTTGCCAGGAGCCGGCCCCTCGCACCACAGCCTATCTTCCCGTCACTTCAGATTCACTTCTTCTCATGTCCTACCTTTCAGAAACTAGTCGATTTTCTGTTTCTAGAATTGCTGTTCTTCTCTTTGATCTCCTGTTGGGTTTGTAGGTGTTCAGAATGTTTGATAACTATCTAGCTGAACTCCTGCCACCTGATGTTATCTCAAACTGCTAATCCTCTGCCATCTTGAGTCTTCCCCTTGTATTTATTTTTTGAATATGGTATAAGAAAGGGGTTTAGTATCATTCTTTTGCATATAGCTCTCCATTCTTCATGGCACCATTTATTAAAGAGATTGGCTTTTCCCCCATTGTTTATTCTTAACTCCTTTAGCATAGGTTAATTGACCACATATGTGTGGGCTTATTTCTGAGCTCTCTATAATGTTCCATTGATCTATGTGTCTATTTTTGTGCCAGTACCATACGTTTTGATTACTATAGCTTTGTAGTATAGTTTGAAGTCTGGGAGGATCATACCTTTAGCTTTGTTCTAGTTTCTCAAGATTGCTCTGGCTATTTGGGATCTTTTGAAGTTCCATAGAAATTTAAGGATCATTTGCTTTAGTTCTGTGAAAAATGCCACTGGTGTTTTGATTGGATTGCATTAACTCATTTTTAAAAAAATTTTTTTGGGTAGTAGGGACATTTTAACAATAGTCTCTCAATCCATGAACATGGTATGTCTTTCCATTTATTTATGTTTTCTTCAGTTTCTTTCATCAGTGTGTTATAATTTTTAGAGTATATGTCTTTCACCTCCTTGCTTAAAGATATCCCTCATTATTTATTTTTGTTACAAATGTAAATGGGATTTTCTCCTCAATTTCTCTTTCTAAAAGTTTATTGTTAGTGTAGAGAAACCCAGCAGATTTCTGTATATTGATATTGTGCAACTGTGTGGTATCCTGCAACTTTACCAAATTAATTTGTTCATCTTGATAGTTATTTGTTGGAGGCTTTAGGGTTTTTCCATATGTAGTATCATGTTATTTATATGTCCTGTCAGTTTTACTTCTTACTTTCCAATTTGGATGCCTTTTATTTTTTTCTTGCCTAATTGGTATGGCTAGGATTACCAATAGTATGTTGAATAAAAGTGGCAAGAGACAGAAATCTTATGTTGTTTCTGATCTTAGAGGGAAAGCTTTCAGCTTTTCAACATTGAATACCGTATTGGGTGTGTGGTTTTTCAATATGGCCTGTATTATGTTGAGGTATGTTTTGTTTATAGCCCCTTTGTTTATAGAGTTTTTATCCTAAACTGATATTAAATTATCTCAAATGCCTTTTTTGCCTCCATAATCATATGATATTTATCCTTTGTTTTATTAATGTGGTATATTATGTTTATTAATTTGCACATATTGGACCATACTTGCACTGCTGAGATAAATCCCACTTGATTATGCTGTATAATCTTTTTAATGTATTTTTGAAATTGGTTTGCTAATATTTTGTTGAAGATTTATACATTCATGTTAATCAGGGATACTGACCTATAATTTTCTTTTTTCATGGTGTGTTTGTCTAGTTTTGGTATTAGGATAATGCTGGTCTCATAGAATTACTTTGGAAGCAGTCCTTAATTTTCAATTTTTGAGAATAATTTGAAAGATATTAATTCTTTAAATTTTGGGTAGAATTCACTTGTGAAGCTCTGTTTTCTTTGACTTTTGTTCGTTGAGAATTTTTTAATCACCAATTCAGTTTCATTTTTAGTAATTGGTATATTCACATTTTCTATTTCTTCCTAATAAGTTATGGAAGATTGTGTCTAGGAATTTGTCCATTTTTTTCTTGGTCTTCCAATCTGTTGGTTTATAATTGTTTATAGTATTCTCTTTAGTCTTTTGCATTTTTGTGCTATTGGTTATAACTTCTCTTCTTTCTGATTTTATTTACTTGGGTGTTCTCTCTTATTTTTTGATGAGTTTGGCTAAAGATTTATCAATATTGTTTATTTTTTCGAAGAACCATCTCTTAGTTTCATTGATCTTTTTATTCTTGTTTTTGTAACTGATGACAGATCAACATAACAAGTATAATAATAATGAAGAAATTTCAAATATTATAAGAATTCTTAAATGTGACAGAGACATGAATGAGCAAATGCTTTTGGGGAAAATGGTGCCAAGAGATTTACTTGATGGAAGGTTTCTACAAACTTTTATTTATTTTTTTAATTTTTAAAAAATTAAAAAAATTTTTTTTAAGATTATTTATTTATTTATTAGAGAGAGAGAGAGAGAGAGAGCAAGCACAGGCAGACAGAGAGGCAGGCAGAGGCAGAGGGAGGAGCAGGCTCCCTGCCGAGCAAGGAGCCTGATGTGGGACTCGATCCCAGGACGCTGGGATCATGACCTGAGCCGAAGGCAGCTGCTTAACCAACAGAGCCACCCAGGCGTCCCTCTACAAACTTTTACTTAGAAAAAAAAAATGCTGCGTTTGTAAAGCACAATAAAGTGAGGAACAGTAAGATGGAGTATGCCTATTTTCCTTCCTTTTAAATTTGGGCTTTGTTTGTTCTTTTTCTAGTTCCTTTAGGTGGAAGGTTAGATTACATATTTGTTTTTTTCTTGTTTTGTTTTTGTTTTTGTTTTTGAAGTAGGCCTATATTGCTCTAAACTTCACTCTTAGAACTGACTTTTTTGCCATGTCACATAGATTTTGGAATGTTGTGTTTTATTTTCATTTGTCTTCTTTTTTTCCCCCCAAGATTTTATTTATTTGAGAGACAGGGAGAGAGAGAGCACATGAGCAAGAGAGAGCAGGAGCAGAGGGGATGGGTAGAAGGAGAGGGAGAAGGAGACTCCCCACTGAGGAGGGAGCCCAACGTGGGGCTCAATCCCAGCACTGTGGCATCATGACCTGAGCTGAAGGCAGATGCTTAACTAACTGAGCCACCCAGGTGCCACTCAAGGTAATTTTTTATTTTTCTCTCTGATTTTTTTCATTGGCCCATTTGTTGCTTAGTAGCCTATTGTTCAATCTTTAATACTGTGTTTTTTTCAGTTCTTTTCTTGTAATTGATTTCTAGTTTCATAGCATTGTGTGAAGAAAAGATGTTAGATATTATTTCAATATTTTTAAATTTGTTGCGATTTGTTTTATAGTCAAACATGTGGTCTATCCTGGAGAATATTCAATGCCTTTGAAAAGAATGTGTATTCTGCTGTTTTCGGATAGAATGTGTTGAATATATCTGTTAGGTTCACCTGGTGTAATGTGTTGTTCAAAGCCACTATTTCCTCATTGTTTTTCTGTCCGGATAATCTATTCATTATTGTAAATGGCATATTAAAGTCCCCTACTATTATTGCATTACTGTCACTTTTTCCCTTTATTTCTGCTAATATTTGCTTTATATATTTAGATGCTTCTATGTTGGAAGGATATTTACCATTTTTACAGTTTTGTTAGATTGATTCCTTTATCATTATGTAATTCTCTTGTCTCTTATTGCATTCTCTTTTAAAGTCTATTTTTTTGGGGTGCCTGGATGGCTCAGTGGGTTAATCTTCCACCTTTGGCTCAGGTCATGATCTCAGGGTCCTGGGACCGAGCCCCGTATCAGGCTCTCTGCTCAGTAGGGAGCCTGCTTCCTCCTCCTCTCTCTCTTTCTGCCTTCCTCTTCTGCCTACTTGTGATCTTTGTCTGTCAAATAAATAAATAAAATCTAAAAAAAAGTCTATTTTGTCTATTTTGTGTGATATAAGTATCAGTGCCTTTTTTTTCTGCTTCCATTTGCATGGAATATCTTTTCCCGTCCTCTCATTTTCAGTCTGTATGTGTCCTTAAGTTTGAAGTGTATCTCTTGTAGGCAGCATCTAGATGGGCCTTGTTTTTTATTTATTTAGATACCTGTGTCTCTTGATTGAAGTCTAGTTACATTTAAAGTAATTAATATGAGTATGTACTTTTTGGCATTTTATTGTTTTCTGGGGTTATTTATTTATTTATTTGCAGTTTCATTTTGTTCTTCTCTTTTTCTCTTCACTTGTGATTTGATGATTTTCTTTAGTGTTATGCTTGGGTTCTTTTGTCTTTATTTTTTCTGTATCTATTATAAATGTTTGGTTGTGGTTACCATTCGGTTCAGATATAACATCCTATGTATATAGCAATCCATTGTAATTAATTAATTAACTTATTTTCAATTTATTTTTATTTAAAAAATTTTCTTTAATTGTCAGAACACTTGTTTTAGTTACAACAAAGGAAATGCAAATAGAATTGAAAAAGGTAAAATTGAAAAATGAAACATTTTTAAATCCACAAAATCCTAGATTGTATGTCATAAAAAGATTCATTGCTCTGGGCTTTAAGAAATCTTTGCATAGAGTTCTTTTTCATTTTTCCCATCCCCTATCTCACCCATCTCCCCAGCCACCTCTCTTCATGACCATCAGTTTGCTCTTCCTAGTTAAAAGTCTATTTCTTTGTTTGTCTCTGATTCTTTTTTTCCTTTGCTTATTTGTTTTAATTCTTAATTTCCACATATGAGTGAAATCATATGGTATTTTTCTTTTTCTAACTGACTTATTTCACTTAGATTGTATTCCCTAGCTCTATCCATGTTGTTAGAAATGGCAGGATTTTATTCTTTTTGATGGCTGAATAACATTTCACTGTGTGTGTGTGTGTGTGTGTGTGTGTGTGTGTGTGTCTGCGTGCACACCACATCTTTATCCATTCATCAATTCATGGATACTTGGGCTTCTTCCATAGTTTGGCTATTGTAAATGATGCTGCAATAAACACAGGGGTGCATGTATCCCTTTGAATTAATGTTTTGTATTTTTGTGGTAAACAACCAGTCATGTGATTACTGGATTGTAGAGTAGTTCTACTTTTAACTTTTGAGGAACCTCCATACTTTTTTCCAGAGTGCCTGCATCAGTTTGCTTTCTCACCAACAGTGGACCAATATTCCTTTTCCCCACATTCTTCTCAACAGTTGTTGTCTCTTGTGGTATTGATTTTAGCCATGTTCCAACATGTGTGAGATGATAGCTTGTTGTAGTTTTGATTTGTATTTCCCTGATGATCAGTGATTTTGAATATCTTTTCATGTGTCTATTGGCCATCCATATGTCTTCTTTAGAGAAATGTCTATTCATGTCTTATACAGTTTTTTAATTGGATTATTTTGTTTTTGCATATTGAGTTGTATCAGCTTTTCATATATTTTGGAAACTAACCCTTTATTGGATATGTCACTGGCAGATAACTTCTCCCATTTTGTAGGTTGCCTTTTAGTTTTTCCTGATTGTTTCCTTCTCTGTGCAGAAACGTTTTATTTTGATGTAGTCCCAATAGTTTGTTTTTGCTTTTGTTTTCCTTGCCTCAGAAGACATAGCTAGGAGGAAATTGCTATAGCCTATGTCAAAGAAGTTACTGCTTGTGTTGCCCTCTAGGATTTTTATGGTTTGAAGTCTCAAATTTATGTCTTCAATCTACTTTGTATTTATTTTCCTGTTTGGTGTAAGAAAGTGGTCCAGTTTCATTCTTTTGCTTGTTGCTATCCAGTATTCCCAACACCATTTGTCGAAGGACTGTTTTTTTACCCATTGTATATTCCTTTTTCCTTTTCTGAAGATTAGTTTGACCATATAATTATGGGCTTATTTCTCGGTTTTCCAGTCTGTTCTGTTGATCTGTGTGTCTGTTTTTATGGCAGTATCATACTATTTAATTACTGCCACTTTGTAATATAACTTGAAATCTGGAATTGTGATACCTCCAGTTTTGTTTTTCTTTTTCAAGATGGTCATTGCCTAATTGAAGTCTTTTGTGGTCCATGCAAATTTTAATATTGTTTGTTCTAGTTCTGTGAAAAATGCTATTGGTATTTTGATAAGGATTACATTAAATGTGTATATTTCTTATGTTAGCGTAGACATTTAACAATATTTGTTCTACCAACCAGTGAGCCTGGAATGTCCTAGCATTTCTTTGTGTCATCTTCAGTTTTTTTCATCAGTGTTCTGCAGTTTTCAGAGTACAGGTCTTTCACCTCTTTGGTTAAGTTTATTCTTAGATACTATATTGTTTTGTTTTTTTTTTAAAGATTTTATTTATTTATTTGTTAGAGAGAGAGAGAGAGAGAGCACAGGCAGACAGAGAGGCAGGCAGAGGCGGAGGGAGAAGCAGGCTCCCCACTGAGCAAGGAGCCTGATGTGGGACTCGATCCCAGGACGCTGGGATCATGACCTGAGCCAAAGGCAGCCGCTTAACCAACTGAGCCACCCAGGCGTCCCTACTATATTGTTTTTGGTGCAATTGTAAATGGGATTGTTTTCTTAATTTCACCTTTTACTGCTTCATTATTAGTGTATAGGAATGTAGCAGATTTCTGTATGTTGATTTTGTATTCCATGACTTGACTTTATTGAAGTCATTGACCAGTTCTGGTGACTTTTTGGTGGACTCTTTGGGTTTTCTATATATATCATCATGTCATCTGTACATAGTGAGAGTTTTACTTCTTCTTTACCAATTCAGATGTGTTTTATTTATTTTTTTTGTTGTCTGATTGCTGTGGCTAGAGCTTCCAGTACTTTATTGAATGAAAGGGCTGAGCTGAGAATGGACATCCTTGTCTTGTTCCTGACCTTAGTGGAAATGCTGTCAGTTTTCACCATTGAGTATGAGGCCTGCTGTGGGTTTTTCATATAAGGCCTTTACTATGTAGAGGTAATTTCCTTCCAGACCTTCTTTGTTTATGTGTTTGTTTTTTATCATGAATGGGTATTTATAGCAGTGTATTTTAAACTGGTGATTGCTTAAGTTTGAATGCATTCTAAAATTACTGCATTTTTGCTAGCGCCCTTCCCCTCCACAATGTTTTAGGTTTTTGATATCATATTTTACATCTTTTTATTTTGTGTATTCCTTAACTAATTATTATAGAAGTTGTTGATTTTACTACTTTTGTCTTTTAAACTTTATACTAGTTTTATATGTGGTTGATACACAACTATTATTATATGTTTGCCTTTACCAGTGAGATTTTAAAAAAATATATATTTCCTCATTTCTAGGTATTGTTTTTTCTCCTTAAGGAAGTTATTTTAATATTTATTGCAAAGTTGGTTTAGTGGTGATGAACTTATTTAATTTTGTTTGCCTGGGAAACTATTAGCTCCCTCTTTTGAATGATAATCTTGCCCATTAGATTATTCTTGGTTGTAAGTTTTTGTCCTTCGGTACTTTTAATGCATTATACCACTACCTTCTAACCTGCCAGGTTTCTGCTGAAAAATCAGGAGATAGTCTTTTTTAAAAAAATTATTAACATATAATGTATTATTTACCCCAGGGGTACAGGTCTGTGAATCATCAGGCTTACACATTTCACAGCTCTCACCATAGCACATACCCTCCCCAAAGTCCATAACCCAACCACCCTATCCCTACCCCCTGAACCCCAAGCAACTCTGTTTGTTTCGTGAGATTATGAGTCTTTTATAGTTTGTCTCCCTTCTGATCCCATCTTGTTTCATTTTTTCCTTCCCTAACCCCCATAGCCCCCCACCCTGCCTCTCAAATTCCTCATATCAGAGAGATCATATGATAATTGTCTTTCTCTGACTATTTCACTCAGCATAATACCCTTTAGTTCCATCCACATTGTTGCAAATGGCAAGATTTCATTTCTTTTGATGGTTGCCTAGTATTCCATTGTGTGTGTATATGTGTGTGTGTGTGTGTGTGTATGTGTGTGTGTATCACATTTTCTTTATCCATTCATCTGTTGATGGATATCTAGGTTCTTTTCATAGTTTGGCTTTTGTGGACACTGCTGCTATAAACATTTGGGTGCACGCGCCCCTTCAGATCCCTACATTTGCATCTTTAGGGTAAATACCCTAGTGTGATTGCTGGGTTGTAGGGTAGCTCTATTTTCAACTTTTTGAGGAATCTCCATACTGTTTTCCAGAGTGGCTGCACCAGCTTGCATTCCCACCAACAGTGTAGGAGGGTTCCCCTTTCTCCACATCCTTGCCAACATCTGTCATTACCAGGAGATAGTCTTTTATGGTCATTTTCTTATATGTAAATAAATGCTTTTCTCTTGCTGCTTTTATGACTCTCTCTTTATCTATAATTTTTGATGTATTAATTATAATGTGTTTTGGTGTAGATCTATTTGGATTCATCTTTTGGGACTCTGTGCTTTTTGTACCTCCATGTCTCTTTTCTTTCCTAGGTTAGGGATTTTTTTAGGTTATTATTTCTTTAGTTTTCTGCCCCTTTACTTCTCTATTCTCCTTTTGGGACCCCTGTAATAAAAATGGTAGGAGACTTGGTGTTGGCTCAGAGGCCCCTTAATTATCCTCATTTTTTAAAAACTCTGTTTTCTTTTTGCCATTCAGTTTGTATGATTTTCCACTCTCCCGTCTTCCTAGTTGCTGATTTGTACTTTAGGTCATCTAATCTGCTGTGTATTCTCTCTAATATAATTTTCATTTTTGTTATTGTATTCTTCATCTCTTATTAGTCCTTTCTTATATTTTCTGTCTTTATTGAAGTTCTTTTTGTTTATCCACTCTTTTTCTGAGTTTGGTACGCATCTTTATGACTATTACTTTGAACTCTTTTTTGGGTAGATTGCTTATCTCTATTTCATTAAGTTATTTTCTGAGGTTTTTGCCTTGTGTTTTTTTTTTTTTTAATTTGTTTTGGTTTTGGTTTTGTTTTGTTGTTGTTGTTGTTTAATTTTTAACATATTGTTCTGCCTCCTCATTTTGCCTAACTTGCTGTGTTTGTTTTTATGTGTCAGGTAGTTCAACTCTGTCTCTTGGTCTTAAGAAGTAGCTTTATTTAGGAGATGTCCTGAGGGGTTTGGAAATGCAACCACTTCTGGCAACCAGAGCTGGCTGCTTCAAGGCCATCCTCTTGTGAGGTGGGTACAACCTTTGTTGTGACAGGGCTATCACTGCAGCAGGTGCATTGATGGATAGACTGGTCCTTGGCCCATGGAGGTGTGAGGCCTAGTCATGACTGCTACAAGTATGCTGGTTTACTTGTACAAGTATGCTGTTTACTTGTACTACACCAATACTGGTGTAGCCCCCCAGTATTGCTGGCTGTAAGGCTCAGATATGACTGGTGTGGGTACACATATGAACAGAGTTATCCTGTCGTCTGCAAGGCCTGGCCAAGGTATTGGGTGGTATATGGCTCTCAGCGGAGCCTGCCTCCTGGTGTTAGTATTTTAGAGGGAAGATTCCAAAATGGTGCCTGTTAGTGCCAGGATCAGCATGGCAGAATGGCATATCAAAATGGTTTCTACCATTGTCTCAGTTCCCAAGTAGAAGCCTAGTACCCTTCTACCTGTCTAGCAGTTACTCCAGGATTAGTAAGTGGATCTTCTTCACCTATGGTCTAGGCAATTTTCAATTTGATAGTATTTGTGCTGATTTCTGTGTTGAGTGTTTTTGGTTGAGTGTTTTTGCATATGAGCACTTTAAGAGTGGGTTTTCCTTTCCTTATAGTTTTAAAGTTTTCCTGGTTGTGTTCCCCATTGTTTTTTAAAGCTAGGTCTTTTGGAAGGTCATCTCCTGGCCTGTGTAGAATCCAAGTGTTACCATGCCTGAGTGGAACCCGAATCTCTTGCTCCTCACGGAAAAGTTGTATACATTTGAGATCCTACCTGAATGTTGAACACTGTCTCTGGGGTGTGTTTTTTGTTTTGTTTTGTTTTGTTTCAGCAAGACCATATCTCTTCCTCTTCTACCCATCTCAGTATTGTCCTTGTTATGGAGGCTCCATTCATCTGGTTTCTAGGTCATGTTTAGAGGGAATTATTCTGTATGTAGTTGTTGATTCTCTCTCTCTCTTGACTCTTTCTCTCTCTCTCTGCCAAATAAATAAATGAAATCTTTAAAAAAAAAGAATAGACAACCAATATACTTATAACCATTCTGTACCCATACAACCATTCTGGTTTTCACTTTCAATACAGTATTCAATAAATTAAATGATATATCCAACATTTTATATTATAAAATAGGCTTTGTGTTACATGATTTTTCCCAAATGTAGGTACATTTAAATTGGCTAATCTAAGCTGTGATGTTTGGTAGTTTAGATGTGTTAAAGCATTTTATACTTAGGCTATTTTCAACTTACAATGGGTTTATTGGGATATAATCCCACCATAAATTGAGGAAGATTCTGTACTCTCAAAATCTTTATTAGATTTCTTTATTCTCTAAAAATTGTCTTCCTACAACACTGCCAAGGAGATTATTCTACTGTAGTCTTCCCAGAAATAAGAAGTATTCAGTTTTTCTGACTTCTAATTATCTTTCCTCTAGGTCACCTTCACCCAACTTTGTTTTTTTCCCTTTATTTTACATAATAACTTCCTGTCTTCATTCACACTACATATAGCTGCCCATCAATCTGCTGAGCAAATAAAGGGCCATTCTGATGTACTAGGAGCAGTCTCTTCAGAGGGTAATGGTCATTGAACAAACAATCACAGGATTCTCATGGTAGAATTAGTAATCATATAAAATTATGAGTTTAAGAGTAAAGATAATTTGACATAATAAAGCAGAGTGAATTTATTATCCTGGAAAACCTAGGCTGTCTCTAAACCTGGAATTCTGATATGAAAGATATTCATGAGTAAGGAAGATCCAATCACCTTGGGCCAAACTTTGTTAACATTTGGTGGTGTTTTCTTTAAGAGAAGCACATCTCTTATATAATATTAAATACTTATAATATTATATGTATGTATATATACAGATTTTTAATTAAAATCATAGTGCACCTATAGTTTTCTTTTTTTTTAAAGGTTTTATTTATTTATTTGACAGAGAGAGAAAGCACAAGCAGGGGGAGCAGCAGGCAGAGGGAGAGGGAGAAGCAGGCTTCCCACTGAGCAGGGAGCCTGATGTAGGGCTTGATCCCAGGACCCTGGGATTATGACCTGAGCTGAAGGCAGACACTTAACTGACTGTCACCAGTCTGAGTCACCCAGGCACCCCCACATATAGTTTTCTTAATCTTTTATTACAGAACATTTCAAACACACAGAGAAGTAAATATAATAGTGTAATGAGCCTCTATGTAGGCATAATCCATTTTCATAATTAGGATTTCATGGCTCATCTTGTATATCACAAGTATTTCATTTCCCTACATACTATTTTTTTTCTACATACTACTTTGAAGCAAATCTGAGGCATCATATTGTTTCATTTGCAAATATTTTAACCATATGTAATTTTATATTCACTTTTTCATTTTATTTTATATATATATCAAACATTTACCCATGGGATTACATTTTTTTAGAAAACAATTTCAGTGGATGTGTGATATTTTCTTATATGGATATCTACATTTAACAATAGCTCTAATGTTGGATATTTAGTTTAGTTTCAGTTTTTGGTATTATAAGCAACACTGCATTGAGAAGGTTTGTTCACAAATATTTATTTTAATTTCTAACCATTCCCCTTGGATAGAATTTCTAAAAATTAAGTTGTAAACATATTAAAGGTATTTGAAGCTAAATGCAACAACTCTGACTGATGACTTTTCTTTAATTTTTGATACTTTGTTTGAAAAGCAAACAGAAGCTGTATAAAATAATCTTCATTGTTCCCAATAAGATTAAAAAGTTGTTTCAGGTGTTTTCATTTTTTAAAAAAGATTTTATTTATATATTTGAGAAAGAGAGAGAGACAGTGAGAGAGTGAGTGAGAGAGCACAAACCAGGGAGAGAGGCAGAGGGAAAAGCAGACTCCCCAGTGGGTAGGGAGCCTGATTTGGGGCTTGTTCTCAGGACCTTGGGATCATGACCTGAGCTGAAAGCAGACACTTAACCTACTGAGCCACCCAGACACCCTTCAGGTGTTTCTAATAATGATAGACTTTCCTAAATTGTCCAGAATCCATTAAAATCAAATGTCTAATCTTGAGGATGCTGCTTACAGACTTAATTCATAATTAATGACAAAGAATTACTAGTCTTGGAAATCTCTTATTTTGAAATGTGATATTCTAGGACCCATTAGTGTTACCTGAACATTTAAAATTTTTTTTGGAAATATATTGTCATGTATAGTATACAATCTTCTTAAATATTTATAACGTAAGAAATATAAGACCCAGAAGCAATTTTATAAGTATGCTCAGTACCATTTAAATTTTCATTAACATTCTGTGCTAGGATCCATAGATTAAGAAGATTATGAAGAAATTTTAAAAATGGAAGACAGTATGGAAATTAATGACGGACTAGAAAACAAGATCGTTAAAGATGAGTAAAGAAATTGTGTTGATTTAACCTGGAGATGAGAAACTCAGGAACATATGTGAATTACATAAGACATTATTACAGTTTATACTGCGATACTGACTTCTAAACACTGTAAACACCAATGGGAAAATTGTAGTTGGTTCCATGTTTTGAACTTAGAGGGTAGCCTCTGAGTTTATTGATTTCTAGATTGTTTTGCATTTCACTAATATTTGATTTTAACTCTATCATTTCCTTCCTTTTATCCTTTTAGCATTTACATTATTTTTGTTTCAATTTCTTGAGTTGGCTGCCTTAGCCTACTCATTTTCAGTCATTTTAAAAAATAATTTCTAACACAAATAGTAAAGGCTCAATATTTCCCACCAAGTAATATCTAGCTGTTGTAGTTTCATCCAAGTTTTTCCATCTATGTGTTAACTAATTTACATTAAGAAATTTTCCTTGCTCCTAATGCTAATTGGAATAAAAGTTCTACCTCCTGAGCCAGGCTGCCAAGGACCACAGCTGAGCTCCACCACTGTGTGTATGTGTGTGTGTGTGTGTGTGTGTGTGTGTGTATGTGTGTGTGTGTGTGTGTATGTGTATGTGAGAGAAAGAGAGAGAGATTTAGTAATTTATTTATTTTCTTTCTGCATCAGTTTGCTCATTTGTAAATCATGACATTATATAGCAGTACTTGCCTTATATGGTTTTATGCAGATTACATGAGCTAACATTGTTATAATACTTAGAAAAGTGCCCAATATAAGGAAAAACCATATATGTTAGTTATTATTATTTGTTTGAAATACTTTGTCAATTTCTAATTTAATATCATTGTGGTCAGATGAAATGGGCTATATGTTATAATACTGATTCTTTTATTTTAAGACAGTTTTTTCAGAGTAGTTTTACCTTTACAGCATATTTGAGAGGAAGGTACAGAGATTTCCCATATACTCCCTACCCCAACACATGCATAATATACTCCATTATCAGCATCCCCATTAGAATTATATATTTGTCACCAAGGATGAGCCTATACTGACACATTAAAGCCACTTGAAGTCCATAGTTTACTTTAGGATTCACTCTTGGTTTTGTACTTAAGTGTTTGGACAATTATGTAATGACATAGATTCATTATTATAATATCATAGATAGTATTTTCACTGCCCTATAAATCCTTTGCGCTCCATCTATTCATCCCTTCCCTACACAGCCTTGGAAACTACTAATCACTTTATTGTCTCCATATTTTTGCCATTTCCAGAATATCTTACAGTTTGAATTATATAGTATGTAGTCTTTTTAGATTGGCTTCTTTAACTTATTAATACACATTTAAGGTTCCACCATGTCTTTGCATGGTTTGATAGCTCATTTCTATTTGGTATTGAATAATATTCTATTGTCCACATGTGCCACAGTTTATTTGTCCATTCATCTACTGAAGGGCATCTTGATTGCTTCCAAGTTTGGCAATTATAAATAAAATTTCTGTGAACATCTATGTGTGGGTTTTTGTGGAAATATAAGTTTTCACCTCCTTTGGGTAAACACCAAGGTGTGTGATAATGGATTGCATGGTAAACTGTATGGTAAGAGTATGCTTAGTTTTGCAAGAAACCACAAAACTGTCTTATAAAGTGTACTGTACCCTTTTGCATTCCCAACAGCAGTATGTGAGAATTCTTGCTCCATGTCCTCACCAGCATTTGGTGTATGTTGAGTCTTCATATTCGTTAAGATTTGCTTTGCTTCATGGCTTAATGGGTGGTTAGTCATCAGACTAACTTCTGATGTCAGACAACATCAGAATGTGTCTTCTATAATTGATGTGACATTCCATATTTGTTTATTAGATTAAAGCTAGTCATGTTGTTCAGATCTTACATATTCTTATTCATTTTATGTCTCCTTAATTTTTAATTACCAAAAGAGGTATGTTACAGCTTCTTACAGTGATTGTAAATATGCCAGCATTTCATAATTCAATTAGTATTTAAAATTTTTTGTTTATCATATTGAAGTCATGAAAATATAGAAATTATAATTACTTCCTGATTTTTTTTTTCATTATCTGATGGCTGCATTTGATCCTAGTAACTTCTATTAGCCTTAGTATCTATTTTGTTTGATATAAAAATAGTATTTTTAAAATTTAAAATTTATTTATCATTTTATTATTTAGTATTTACTTTGTAAGTCTTCTTCCATTTCTTTCTTTGAATCTCTCTGTGTTCCTTGTATTTTATAGTTTTCTCTTGTAAAAACATGACCCAAATTTAAAAAAAAATTCTAAGTATGTCCTTCTTTATTTTTGTTACTCTAATTTATGCTTACTGATATACTTAGATTTATTCCATTTTTCTGCTTTAATTTACTGTTATTTTTATTTTTCTTTGTCTTATAGTTAATTTATGGTAAAGCTTTCAGACATTTAAATGCATATCTTAAGTGTACATTTTCTGAGTTTTGATGAGTGCATAAATCTGTGTAACCCATAACCTCAGATAGTTTCAATTTCCCATATCCCTCTTTCCAGCCAGTCTTTGCCCCACTCCTCCAGAGATAACCACTATTCTCACTTTTTTCCCATTATAGGTTATATTTCCCTGTTTGTATTAGTTTATGTTAATGGAATCACAAGATATGTCCTTTTTTGTATAAGCCATCTTTCACTCCACATGATGTTTTGATATTCATCTATGTTGTTGTGTATACTAGTAGTTTATTTTTTCTTTATAAGACAGCATTAATATACTATGGATTGTTTAAACATCTTTCTCTTGATTGACACCAATCTGTTTCCAGGTTTTGGTTATTATGAATAAAGGTGCTGTTTATATTTATGCACAAGACTTTCTGTGGAACATACTTTCATTTCTCTTAAATAAACATGTAGGAGTGGGATTATTTGATCATAAGGTAGGTATGTTTTTAGTTTTTTAAGAAACTGACAGACCATTTTGCTGTTGCACCAACAAATGTATGACACTTCCAGTTACTGGAATTTTAGCCTTTGGTAAATATGTAGTGGCATCTCATGGTAATTTAATTTTCCTTTGTAAGTCTCTGTTAAAATATTCTGTTCATTTTTAAATTGAGTTGTTTGTCTTTTTATTATTGAGGTTTATAAAAAATCCTTTTATCTTTTCCTTCTTTCTGTTGAATTGTAACCATTTTCATGTGTTTTCTTATTTATCGCTTATAAAAACCTGCTGAAATAGATATTATCTCCTTTTTAGGTATGAGGAAACTAAAGCTTATACTAGTTAGGTGACTTACCCATAGTCTCAAAAGGAATAAGTGATAGGACTCTGATACAGAGATGTCTAGCAACAAAACCTTATTTTCTTTACTACGTTATACTACAAATAGTAGTATGGAAGTTCATGTGAGAGAGGGGTCTCTGTGGCTGGGATGGTTATGATAACAAGTGAAAATGAGGGATTTTGAGGAATGACTGAACCATCTATTATGTAGTGGTGGTGTGGGACATAGAGATTTATAACAATACCTGCATGAAAACATCGTGACGTACCTATATATAGTAATAACAAAGAGATGGACCAGAAAGTGATCTTGAAGTGTTAATCTTATTTGGTGCCAGAAACTTTAACAAGTAATTGTTAAAATGTTTCAGTGCATTACAAATAATAAGATATAAATTTTCTTCTTTATTTTTAAAATACTACTCTGTGTCCTCCATTGCTAAAATGGTTTGACTCCCGCAACTGTGAATTAATAATGTATTGATTTTGCTTAATACTTTTGTTTAATGGGTATTTAAAAGATTGGGTACTACCATTTTTGAAGTAAGTTGGGTCGGGTTTGGAACCTCAGGATATTTTAACTTGAGAAATTAGGACAACTTCCGTGATTAAAAACAGCTAGGATGGTAGGGCATTTAAGTTAGCTCAGTTTGGTGGGCAAATTACTGAGATTTTCAAAATCCTGTCAGAAGTGTAGGGAAGAGAATCAGATAAATGTAGAAAGTTCTGTGGATTTAGTAGCCTGTAAACAATGTTACTTGTGGGGGTTTTTTTAGTCTTTTTTTTTTTTTTTTTTTTTTTCTGTATGTAGTGGCAAACCTCTATCCGCATTTTATAGTAGTACAAGAATTTCTCCTTTGGTAGTTTTGCTTTGCAATTACCCATCTGGTTGGTGGTTCAATCTCTGAACTAGTAAGTAGTATAACCAAAAAAAAAAATGCAGTTTAAGTGTTTCTGTTTATATGAATGAAACTAATTTGAACACAAGTTAATGTATTCTTTTAAGCTCTTCAACCCTTTATGACTCTTTAGGACTTGGATTCTTTGTTAATCCTTGTGTACTTATTAGATGCCTATGATTGTTTCCAGGGCATTCTGCTACATGAGTACATATCCTGGGAGGCTCTATGTGGTGCTGAGAAGACTCAAGTTCAGTTTAAGGACAGTTGACTGAAAGGATTTATTTGGATTCCAAACTATCTGATTTTATTTATTTATTTTCATTTAAAAGTGGTTTATAACTAATATCTTAAGTATAGCAGGTATGGCTATGAAATAGTAAACTTGTTTTTTGTTTGTTTTTCCAGTGTTCCAAGATTCATTGTTTATGCACCACACCCAGTGCTCCATGCAGTACATGCCCTCCTTAACTATATGGTTTTCAAAGAAAAGTGGCTAATGGGTGTGGTTTATGGAAAGAAAAATTGTTGCACCCATTAAGAATAACCTTATTTAGGGCACCTGGATGGCTCAGTGGGTTAAGCCTCTGCCTTCAGCTCAGGTCATGATCTCAGGGTCCTGGGATCAAGACCTGCATCTCACTCTCTGCTCAGCAGGGAGCCTGCTTCCCTTCCTCTCTCTGCCTGCCTCTCTGCCTACTTGTGATCTCTGTCTGTCAAATAAATAAATAAAATCTTAAAAAAAAAAGAATAACCTTACTTACCTATTTTGTTTCTGACTGTGAAGTTGATAGGCAGATAAAACTGCCTGTTCTCCTGTTACTCTGTCACAGTGTAGCTATAATATTGCAGTTAAAGGCCATTAGATTGCATGATTTGCAGAATAAAGCCAATTGGTTGAATTTCCTATGATCATTGTGTTAAGAGAATTTATATTTCTGACCCTGAGCAAGTATATTTGAAAATAGGTCTGAATTTTTGCATATTATCAAATTTCTACATAGAGGACATTATAGCTCCATGTGGGTATTTTAGAATTTTTCTTTGGTATTATTATCAAGGTAAAGTGTCTTCTTTATGAACCAGAGCCACAGATGAAAACTCAAACAATCATAGATTGGTGAGCAAAGTCTGTACTTAGGCACTCTGTTGTATTGACTTTAATGCAAATTGCAAGCAAGTAATCGGTTGCTCACACAAGAGCAAATTAATATTCCTTTAGTGACTGCAGCTTTTCTGCTTTCAGAGTTGACTTCTTATGTGGAGCAATTGTTACTTCTTATATTATTCTTTAAGAAGTTTAGGACAGTCCTAATGTTAATCTTTAAATACTCTACCTTCAATGTTTGTTCAAGAACTAGAATGATGAACTTAATCTCTGTAACTTTGCAATTAGCATATTAACTTAAGTACTATTTTTGGTATGACTGTGCTTTGCAAGTCCTCTGGTTAATGTGTTTCTTTTTGTCAGATTTTACCAGAGCATAGCAAGTGGAACACAAAGTAAACATTAACAGACTTTTCTTTGTGCTTGCATTTGGTTATAAGGAAAACTTTGTTGTTTTTATCTTTTTAGAAGGTGCTCCTTAAAATGAGTGGAAATAAGGATTCTGTATTTTAAAGGAGCAATATGTCAAGGTGAATAGGTGAGATTATCCAAATAGATTCTTTCACAGGATAGTTTTTAATTTTTGTAGAAGTGTGCATTCTGAAAATAGGAGAAAGCAGGTTCTGTATTTTCAGCTTTTTCTTGACAAATACTGGTGTTGTAAATTATCCAGCTGTTCTTCCTCTGTATGGATTTTGTAGTACTCAGAGCGATTTATAGGTCTAGAGTGCAGCTGCTGAAAGTCATTTATTTTCAGTTCTGTATTAAATCTATCATATACAAATACATTAGCATTCAGTACAGAGCTCAAAGGCTTAAGACATTTCTTCCCTTCTGGGTTTCTGTCTTGCAAATATTTGTAGGATATACTGAATAGCATCCAAATATTATTAGGCTGATATGTACTTTTAGAAGGGTTCCTTTTAGTATTTCTATATAGAGTATTTGAAATCCTCTCACTTATTGATACAAAAGTAACAGTCAAAATGAATCTTCATGTCAACATTAACAGATTGGTAATACTAATGTGCTTACTTTTGACAAATTAGGACTTCATCTTGATCTGTTCATTTGCCTTTTCTGCCATATGTCTGCTATTTAGATATGTTCATGTTTCAGAAGCTTAATTAATTGCAATTTTTTGGAGGAACACCTGGTTGAAAATAAGTAAGGGAACTCATATCATTCTGGTATTTTTTTTCTACTTGAAGACATCTATTCCATCTATAGTATAAATATATACTTATAAAGATCAACTTGTGTGCTTCTTATTTATAATTTCTTTAAAATGCTTCATGATGGGGCATCTGGGTGGCTCAGTCAATTAAGCATCTGCCTTCAGCTCAGGTCATGATGCTGTATTGGGCTCCCCTCATCAGGCTCCCTACTTAGTGAGGAGCCTGCTTCTCCCTCTCCCCTCTGCCTGCTGCTCCCCCTACTTGTGCTCTCTCTCTGTCAAATAAATAAATAAAATCCTTTAAAAATGTTTCATGCTGTTCCCAGAATATTGACTCAAATTTGAAATGTACGTATTTTTTGAGAGTAATGATATTTTTTAAAATATACATCCGGATAGCTATTCAGAGAATGTGATTTTCTTCTGTCTATTAATGTTAAATAAAGCATGACTCTTGTTTCTCCCCTTTTAATCCTTCCCATGTACATTTTTTTTTTTAAAGATTTTATTTGTTTATCAGAGAGAGAGTGCACAAGCAGGGGGAGCAGCAGGCAGAGGGAGAAGCAGGCTTCCTGCTGAACAAGGAGCCTGATGTGGGACTCCATCCCAGGACGCTGGGATCATGACCTGAGCTGAAGGCAGCCACTTAACCAACTGAGCCATCCAGGCATCCCTCCTTCCTCCATTCTTTATTGATACTATTATTTTACTCTGAGATAATTCTTCTCTCTCTACCTTCACATGTTCAGTTTCAGCCTATTTTCAAAGATCATCTGCTCCATGGCCCTCTGAATTATAAGTGATTTTCTTTTCTCTTCACTTTTTCCTCCTCTTTTATGCCCCTATATAATTTCTTACATTTTTATAGTAATTGCTATGCCTATCTTACGTTTCTTCTTTTTTTTTCCTTTAGCTTTTTTATTTAAACATATAATGTAACTCCACCACCCTCTCCCACCCCGTTGCTTATAAGAGTATAAACTCCTGGGCGATAGTGAAATATTTTAGCTTTCATCCCCTACAAAGCTTAGGACACATATAATAGGTGTTTAATTAATATTTATTGTATTTAACTGGAATTTATAGTTAATAAAACACTCATAACACTGAATATTAAGTATAAAATATTCAGTGTTTATTGAAAATGATTCTGACATGTGCATTTCCCAGTCTTAGTAAGTATAGCACTGCATATTGTAAGTAATTTATTTGTGATATGATAGATTCTTTTTTCCCCAGCTTTGTTGAGATAAAATTGACATATAATATTGTGTAAGTTTAAGGTATACAATATGTTGATTTGATACACTTATATATTGCAAAATAATTATCACCATAGTGTTAACTAACACCTGCATCACATCACATAATTGTCCTTTTGTGTGTGATGAGAACATTTGAGATCTCCTCTCTTAGCAATTTGAAAAGTATCTAGTAATGTATTATTAACTATAATAACGTACAGTGGATCCCAAGAATAATGATTAAAGTTCTTTAAGCACTCATGTGACTGCACTAAAAATTCTCATTTTAAAAAACGAAACAAGGTATAGAGAGGTCCATCATCTTAAACTGTTGGTTTTATCAGGAGATAAGCAAGTTGAGTTATTTACTTTATTTCTAATATGAGTTTGTTTTTGATGATCTGACTTAAAATACCAAAGGCAAATTCTACTTATCCACAGACTTTGGTTATTTCTGCTTTTCTTTCTTTTTTTTTTAAAGAGAATTTTAGTTTTTAACATTTTATCAAGTTGCCAAATTCTCAAATAGTAACAAGGGGCTTAAAATGAAAAATAGTAGCCCCTTGTCTTACCCCTCTCCATCACTCAATTCTTCTTTGTAGACAACCATTTTAAAACTTTCAGCTGTTTCTTCTGATATTTAACTCCATGTTTGTAAATAATAAGAGAAAACTGATGTTTTTATTTAATTTTTATTTGTATCAAAATATACATATAAAAAGTGAAATAATGTTTTATGGAAAAATGGCAGTTCTATTTCGTGATCTTCTTATCTTCCCATTCTCATACCTCTGAGGCAACTATTTTAAATTTTTTGTTCTTCTAGTATTTACAACTATATTTTTTATATCACAGTATACTGTTTTTCCTGGTTTTTCAATATTAGATCTTTATTGAATTCCTTTTAAAGAAGATTAGGATTTAGTTTTCTTATAACTTCTACACATACACACACACACAGATATTCCTCATATCTTTTCAATAGAGTAATTTGTGTTTTTGGTTCAACCAATATTAAGAAATTAAGTTGTTATGACTATGTCAAGATTTTTTTACTCTGAGTCATGTAGTGTAATATGATTATAGTTTGTTCCTATGTAACTTTTTGTTTTTTCCAAAGTTAATTGTTGTTTGGTTTTTATTTGCTTAGTTTTTAATGTATCTACTAATTCAAGCTCCCAGGTTTTTTGAATAGTCTGCAGCTCCTACCAATGTGATCCAACATACTATCCTATCATGGGAGATTAGTTTATCTGCAATAACAAACATGCCTCCAAATATCAATGGCTTTCAACAACAAAAGTTTGATTTTTAATCACAGTATTTTTTCATTGTGGGTCAGCTGCATATCTGTCCACATCCTCTTTCTTGGAGGATTCAGAATGCTGGAGCAACTGCTATCTAGAATATTGCCAGTCTTGTCTCAGGAGAAAAACTAAAACCGCATGCCTGCTCTTAAGGTTTCTGTGAAGCATCACATGAAAACACATTTAATTGGCAAAAGGAAAT